>CALNHX010013402.1:0-17331 GCA_940337035.1 Agriotes lineatus
AAGTAGGTAATATATATTAATCAAACTTCATCTAAAGAAGTTTGGCAAAAAAAGATCTGTTTAAACAGTTTTAATTGTTTTTAAATGTTGTTTCTCATTAGTAAGTGATCCATTTGAGCCTGGCTAACACAGATTTAAAATATTTATAATTTTTTTTGCTTAAGAATGTCAAGAAAAAGGATGTTTTTATTATTTGTTCCTGGATAAACTAACTTAATATTCAGCAATCCTTCTTTAAGACAGTTAAGCAACTTACTGTCTATTATTGCTTTTAAAATATGAGATTTGATTACTTTTATAGTCTATAAATTTTTTATCTTAGCAAGGATTTCTTTAAAAAGTTTCTCTCTTGAATGCATCAGTACTGCCTAACAAAGAATAAGATCTATTAAGTGCTGAAGTAGGGCTTTGAGACTAGCAACTCAAAGAACCCTGAGCTATTATGTGCTTAATATGCCTTACCTACCAAAAAAAATTACACCTTCAGGTATTTTGTTAATATTTTAAAGAATAGTAATTTTAGTATTAGAAGCATCTATAACAAATGTCACTAAGACCTAGCATAATAAATATAAAGTTTGCTAGCAACAATGGAGCAAGATTATGCTAATAGCAGTGAAGAAAGGGCTAATTCTGCGTCATTGAGTTAACAAACTTTGTTTTAACCAATTAAAATAGGCACAAATTAACAAAACAATTTTTTGCATTTATATTAGACATTACTTAGAGATTCTACTTATTAGTATTGATTGGCGCACACTTAAAATAATCCTGGTTTTTTTTTTTTGCATACAAACGGCTAGTTAAAGCAGTAAAAAAGTTTCCCTGGCAAAGATTATAGCTACTACTTAGATTATATCTAAATTGTCTAAAATTTGTAGCTTGCTATTTGCCATAAAGCAACCTATACTAATTACTTTATCATCAGTTCTATATCTTTTACTTTGTCTGCTTTAATATGGTAAGATGGACAAAATGGTCCAAAAACAGTCTTTATTTGGTCTTATATGCTCATTATAATGAAAAAGATATGGATGAGAATATTGAAAAATATATTTTTCTGCAAAAAAATTAAAATTATAATTTTACCTTTAATCAAACCTTGGGCTTTTCTATAGAAATATGTCAAGCAACATGAGATTTTAAAAAAAGACACATTGGCAAAGTAATAACAAGGATAAAAACACAAAAGACAATTTAATGCAATATAAAAAGGACATGCTTGAGCAAAGTTCTCTCAGTAATGTAAAATAGTATTAGTGTAAATTGCTTTTCCTCTATTTGTTACCTTTATGAAAATACTGTTTTATTTTCAGTTTTTAAATTTTAATTATATACATATTCATTCTCTTTTTTGTTTATAAGAAAAGTTTATTATCTAGAAGTTGTATATCTAAAATAGTTTACATTAAAGAATTTATAAAAATTAATGATGTTATTAAAAAATTAATTATTTAATTTAAAAAGTGTCACTTAGCAACTAGAGTAAGATCTTTATACAATATTTGGCAAAAAACTTTTCTTTTATATTAGAATCTGTTATCTTTATAGTAAAATAAATCTTCTCTGTTTTTTTGCTAACATCAAAAGGTCCTTTCTATTATGTCATAAACTTGAGAGCAAAATCATATTTATTATAGTATAATATTATCTGTCAGCCAAATATTAGAATAATACTTTTAAAACATTTTTTGACTCCTATTGTGCTTTTTTTTATCTATTTACTTATGATAAGTAATGACTTAGTTAATCAAAAATTAAACTTATAAAAAAATTTAGTTGATTAAGATTCTAGGTTTTGAGCTAAAGGTAAAAAAATGAGAAAAGTGCAGGTTGCTTATTATAAAAAGTTTAAATCAACATAAGCCGGTTCAAAATCTAATTAAATACTTTAGGCAATATTTAAAAAATTTGAGACTTTTTAGGAGAATCTTAAAAACTAAATTTTCTTATTTTCTCAAGAAGCCATTTTCTTGTTTCACTGCACCAATAGTTTTTAAATGATATGCATGCTTATAACTTATAAATATACATCATCTTGTCTAATCTCCTATATAAATTGCTAATAAAATTAAGTAATAATATATCAATATAAACTAAAAAATACATGTAAATAATATGTAAAAAGAATTAGTAACAGTTCTATCCCTTATTTGGTAACTAGTTGTGTTTCTACCTACTTAGTAGAAGCTTTATTGCAACAATAGTATGAATATTATTGTAACTAAGATAAGTAAAGTACTAATATCTATTTTATGCTAAGAAATTGCAATGCAATTTTAATTAACTAGTCATTTAAAGGTACTTGCTGAAAATCCTTTATCCTTATAATCAAAAAAAATTAATATAGTTAATAACATAAATCTTAGATAAAAACCTAATAGTAATATTATCTAATTACAATTACTGTGTTCTTAAAAGCTAAACAACTATCAAAAATTTTTTAATTTATTATGACCTCCAATCTTTCAAATAGTCTTACAAAAAGCTTATATTTACCTTTTACCATCTTTATGAGTTAATATTTTATAAAATTGGTGTTTTTGGCAAAAAATGTTAAAATTGCTTAGATCTATGTTAGTTCTTCTGCCCTTCTACCCTTTTTTTTAAAATTAAGATCTAAAAATTAATCTTCCTTTTTATATAACAAATTCAATTATTAAATTATATTATCTTATCCGTTATAAAAAGTTTGTTGCTATATTATTGTAATTAACATAGTGAAGGCTATTAAATAAAATAAACTTAACTTTCAATTTCTTTTTAAAGCTCCTTTCGATTTTTAACTATTTATAGAAAAAAGGCCAGTGATTGTTATATATTGTTGCTATTAAGATAAACATATAACATTTTTATCAGTTTTAGGGCAAAATAATTTCTTGTTTTAAACAGTATCTTTATGTTCATGCACATTTAAGGTGTGGGAGCAGTAGACAACTGAGTTTCCTGATCATCATCTCCAAAATGCAATAATACCTTGCTAATAACTAAATAAAAAGGCATCAGTTTGCACTTGAAGATACTCATAGAATTATTTGGGAAATCTAAGAGTAGATTGCTAATTAATGGTTTATTTAAGCACCTAATAACCCTTTTTACAATTAGCAGTTCAACTAAAACTTTTTTTTTTTTAGCAGATGAATAAGAGATTCAGCTTAAGTAGCAAGTTTAATATAAATCAGCAATAGTATCTGACTAATAATAGGAAAAGATAATGTTTATTTAGCTAACAGGACTCCATGTTTTGTAAATTTAAATTTTGATTCTTGAAGTTTAATCTTTTTTATTAATACTATAAACTTAAGATAGTCAATTTTTCTTTAAAGAATTACATTTTAAAAAAGTTTTGGTATAAAGTTAACTACAATTAGTCAGCAAAATACTTTACTAAGAAGTTTTAAATGCTCATTGAGAGTTCTTATGAACATAAATATCATTATGATAGTCTAACAAACAACTTACGTTAATTTTATTAATAAATAAAGTCTGAAACTTGTTAGACATGCTGGATCATTACATAGTTTTTGTAGCTTCTGAGTTGGTCAAAAGATTTGCTAATTATAAAACTAGCAATTTTGTCTCAGTCTTTTTTTAAAATAAACTGTCATTAAATTAGTGTCATGTCCATTACTAAGTAGTATCTTGCAACCCTAAGTTAGATGAGTGCATCTTTATTGCATGGAAGTGGATAATTTTTTTTTAGTAATATTGTTCAGTTGGCAATAATTATTATCAACTCAGACTGAGCCATCTTTCTTGTTTTACAAATTTTAAAACTGGCCCACTTCATAGTAAATTGTTTTAAAGGCTCTAAAAAATTAAAATTATTTTAGTAATAAATCCTCAAGGCTCTTTTTTTTTTATAAAGTCAAAGTCTAATAATAAATGGTTTTAAATTTGATAAAATGTTGTACATCTTTAGCCAGACTAAGGTTTTAATTATGTTTAAAGACTTGATAATACTTCTCTTAAGGTTACAATGCTTAATTTTGTTGATCTAGATGGAGCTTTTAAGGCATTTTGGTTATAAACAGAGTTAGTAATGTACTTATTATTGTTTCTATAATAAGTTTTTTAAAATTTTAAAACTTATAATGTTAGAAATTTATAATAGTTCGGCACAAGATGTAAAAAAAAGTCTTATATCTATTATTTTAACACTTATATTAAGTGCAATTATTAAATATATAGATTAAATGTCTTCACATTCTTTAAGTTAAAATCTAGGGACAAAACAATTTAAAACAACTTTTTATAGGGTACAACCACTAAGCCTTGCTAACTTTGAATTTGTTGATAACAAGCCAGTACTATATTTTTTCTTATTGACAGATATAATTTTAAAATATTTAATAATAAAAGTAGAATAACCTTATCATTTTAAATCTTTTTATATATCTTAGTGCATATAAATTTTATCTAGCAATATATAAAGCTACATTATTTAAATTATACTATAACATGGTATGCTTTTTATTACTAGCAATTTTATCTATGATTTTATTGTATTTAAAGAAATAGTCTGGCCCATTATATTAAATTTTCCTCAACAAATGTAAATAAATTAAAAAAACTTTATAAAGATAATGTTATTAAAATTAATCATGGCTATTTTAAAAAGGAACTATTGCTAATGTATTAATTCTATTTTTTCAATGTATAGTGGTTTTGAACTATATGCGTCAATTTAAATATATATCTTATGATTAGCATTCACTTAGGGTATAACAAAATCTATATTGAGTTGCAATTTAAATTAGCAAAACATTATAAGACAAAAAAAACTTCTTAAAGCACCAGAGTTTACTTTTGCTTATTAAATTTAACAAATTTACACATATTATATAAGTGCATAAAATTTTTATGCTCATTTAATGTTTTCACATGAAACTATACTTTTTTAAAAAACTTGCAAAAAACTTCCTATGTTCATAAAATATTAGAACAAGACTCAACTCATCTGTCTAGGGTTTCTTTAATTTTATAAACTTTATAGTTTACTTTATTTAAAAAACTTTGGCTTGTTGATTAGCTTCTCTAATACATTTCTTTGTATGCTATCCAGCATGAGGTCTAAATATATATTTTTTACCCCTTGTAGAAGTTAAGGTTTCTTTGCAGCAATATATTATAATCTTGCAGATGCTTGCCAGATAGGACAATATAAGTTATGAAATTGATGTTTGTAAAATTTAAAGTGTTCTAAAGCATAAAATAGTTTATATATCACTTTTATTGTTAATGTTGAATAAAAAATTTATCTTGTGTCAAAATAAAGTGTTTTTTGCTAATTTAGCAATGCAAGACTGCTCATCGCTTTTTTGCTTGTTACTTTCCCTGATCCTTAATGTTTTTAGCAAAAGTTTTTGCCCGGCATATATCAATATTTATAGACCAGCATTTCTTTTGTGTTATTATCAATTCTAACATCTTGCATCTAAATTTTTATGTCATCTTTAAAAACAGATAATCTAGTTTTTCTTAGCAAAAGTCAAAAATGTAGTTGTGTAATTGTTACTATTACTATTATTAGTGTTTTATCTACTGTTACTATTTTTACTGTTTAAGTTGTTTATATAATGACCAAGGAGGTTTTGAAGCAAAAAAAAACCAAGCAATCAGATTGCATAGCTGTTAAGCAGATTGTTGTTTCAAAAATTTACTACCTAGAGCTAATAAAATATCTCAATTTTTTTTCATTGTGTGTCTATAGCAAATATAAATCTATTTAATTAAAATGACTGCCACATTTATCTTTGAAGCTTAACTAAGATATTTAATATTAAATTATTTGGGTCTTTTGCTTATATTAAAAATATGTGATTTTGTCCACAAAATGGGACATATGACTACCAAGTATAAAACAGCAAAGAGAGCTTTATCTTGTGTAAGCATAAGTCCACATCCCTTTGCCAAGGACACTAGGCATATTATGATTAGCTTTATTTATTTAACACTTCTAAAGTATTAATTATATTTGTCATTTGCTTTATACATAGAATTAATAAAGAGATGTAAAAAAGTAAATACAATTTTTTTTTAGATTGAGCTTTAGTAGCTTTGTAATTAAAAATCTACTATCTGAGTATAGTAAGCAGTACCACAAGAAACATAAATGATATGGGTGGTGAGTTACCAATGAGAGCAGTAGTAGAATTTTCACCAAGTGTTAGGCCAGAAGCTGAATTTTTGGACTAACCTAATATATACAACTATAAATTAACAGCTATTGTCTAGCAAAAATAAAATTTGCCTTTTATGATACACTTTTTTGAGGTATACAGGACAAAATTGTCCACTTTAGGTAAATAAGTTATTAAATTAAAATTAAATTACTAGACTTTTGGAAACAGTCTGGCCAAAGTCCATGTTTATCTGTTTAGCAGATAAATGATTATAAATAGCTGTATTAATTTCAGATCTGATGGCATCTACATCACTAGTCAAACCAGCAATAAAAACCTTTTTAACTTTTATACCAAATTTATAAAACATTATCTTTCTCTATAAGAAAATAATTTTCTTAAATAAAAAACAGTCTGTAGAAAAGTTTGTTAAAGTTGTTATTATGTTTAATTTTCTTGATGGGAGGGACATCTTTATACATTCTAATTTTTTTTTGTCACCAAGATGAGCAATTTTGTTATTTATATTGAATAAGCAACTCTTATAGTAGAAACAACTGATTTGGCTCACGTGGTGTTGCTTTACTCAAAAATTCAGATCTTGTCAAAAAGTTATTAAATTTGCTTATATTTTGAGATTAATAACTTTACACTTGCATGCAGTTTTGGCAAATGTTTTTGTTTTCTTGTTTATTAATTGATCTTAGGCTTGCAGAAGTTTTTATAAAGATAAGTTTTAGACTTAGGATAATAGTTTTATGTTATATGTTTGATCAGTGTAAATTTCTTTATTTATCAGCTCATTAAAAGAGCTTAATCATTTATAATTACAATGCTTTTTGATTAAATATGCCATTTTAACTATAGTTTCTCTAGCGTCTAATAGGTTGGCTAATGCAGTATGCAATCCTTGATTGTTTGTTTTTTCACCTGTACTATCTAAATAAAAGTAGTAAATGTACAGGGAATTAAATTTATTGGCAAACATAGTGTGCAGTCTATTGTCTTAGATAATTTAGTCTTGGCAATTTGCTTCCATAAATATATTTAAAAATGAAATGATCCATTTTTAAAATATATAGTTGCAAGATAATCTTATACTGTAGTGGATATTTTTTTAGAAAATATCTCAAATGTTGCTAATGACAAAAAGCATATATTTTAATTATAACCTAGGTCTAAATTGTAAATGTAAAACCTTTTTATTTTATCAGCTTTGATATTATAGTCTTTTAAATAACAAAACTTATGGTGATACTTTTGTCATCTGAATCAATTAAGCTGTCAAAAAATATAGTTATCAAAAAAGCTTTAATTGTTTTTGTAATAATCAGTTAATGCGTAGTAGGTAAGACTAATTTAAGCTAAATTTTATCCTCATCTCTCACTATAATTAGTAATAAATAAGCAGAGTTAAGTGGAGTACTATAGATAGGAGGGTGTTTTTTTAAGGCTTAACTCTGCAAAGCATGAGTAATGGTGGCATCATAGTTACCATAAGTTTTTCTCAAACTTGACTGGCATTAGCAATGTAATCCTTATTGTTTATAAGAAGTTTCAGGTAAAAAGACAATTGTTAAAGCCTTATTGTCCTTAGGATAGTCTTAGAAATATTAATATAGTGAGAACCTTAATATATAGTTTGAAAAATTAAGTTTATAGTTTGAATACTTTAGAAGAGTCTTCTTTAAAAAGACTAATAAGCACAAAGTTTAATTTTAATATTAAATCTAATAATTTTTTAAAAAATTTAATAACAAATTTCGATTTTTTTGCAAACATTAGCTTAGATATCAAAGAGCTTAAGTTAAAAGCTTTTAGGCAAATTTTTACCTTAATATCAATTAAATTAGTCAAATTTTCAAGTTAAAAAAAATTATTTAAATAGAATTTTAGTAAGAGAGACTGAACTTTTTTACTATAATCTAGTAAAAAAATTACCTGATATTCTTATAAATTATTAAAATACTAAACTCTATTACCATAAAATATGCGAATTATTAATATTTTTTCTTAGTGATTATATTACTATTAATTTAAGATGTTATATACTATAATATATAAATTTTAGCTTATATAATAAATTTATACTAGCTTATTGTCATGATGTGAGATAGATCTTTTTAAAAAAAGTATTAAGGCATTGGCTAGTTTAAAATAAAACTTAGCTATATGGGATATTGACTCAACACAATATTCATTTGGTATAAAAATATTATGTTTAATAAAAATTTTTAGATCAATCATTTAACTAAGTAAGTTTTTATAATAATTATTGCCTATACATCTGATTAAGTAATAATCTTTACCTGTCCTTGTTAAAAAAAATACTACATAAGAGGAAGTAGTATTTTGTAATAAAATATCTACAGTCTTAAAATTCTCTAGCTACATTTTTTGTAAACACTTATCATAAACAATTTTTTTCAAGTTAATTATTTTATTTTGCTATCAGATCTTGAAAATTATATTTAGAAAATAATTAGACATCGTATTTGTAGCAACTAAAACAAAAAAGTACAACATAATAACACGCTCTAATTCATTTTCATTTTCTTAAAAAAATATAATTGCACTTATTAATGAATCTAAAAATTATAATAAACAAAGCAAAGTATACACTTACATGAAAATTTTTAAACTTAAGCCTATCTTATACTAAGGCTCAGCTTATTTTAATCTAGCCTTTTCTAGAAAACTTACTATCTGTTATTTTTATGTTTATAATAGTCTAATGATATTTATTTGCATAGGAAAAAGAAATTGTTTAACAGTTAAAGTTTATAAATTTAGAAAACAAATAAGGTTGTTAAAACAACTTATATATGTAGTCTTTACTATATTAAATATACTTTCATAGTTAAAACAGAATATGTAGTAATATCAGTTTTTCTAACTTATATTTTTATTATAAATTTTTTTAGTTTATGACTATAATTTATCTATACTACAAATGTCTTTTAGATTTGGTATTTTTAACCTGATTTTGCCATCTTGCATAAGTTTGCATTTAACTTTTTATTTGTGTTATATTTAAATTAATTAAATTTAAAAATAGACTTACCTTCTTATAATTATTTTTTGCTGCTTCTAAAATCATTAAAGTACAATAAGTGCTTTTTATTTTAAGTTTAAAAATTTAAATTTAATTACACAATTAAAGATTGTCTGCATTGCCTTTTAGACTCTATACTTACTATATAAAAAAAACATATTTTATTTGCTTTAGTATCATGCATTGTAGTAATTGACCATATTTTTTGTTTATGCTCATGCAAGTTAATTTTTGCTAAAAACCTGAACAATTTTGCCCTGCAAAAATGCATATCACTTTTAATAAATTTTAAATTCCCCTTGCATCTATAATTTCTCTTAAGCTTACGTGATGTTTTGCAATAAAATTTTTTTTAATTAAAAAGCTATGTTTATAAATTTATTATATAAAATAAGGTATATTTATATATGTATTTATTGTTTTTTTTTCATTTTTTTTGCAATCATAATTTTGCTTTTAAAACCATCATTTAATAGTAATATAAATTTTGTTTACTTTTAATGTTTTGTGTAGTTAACAAAACCTTATCAAAAAAACCTATAATTATTTTGACAGAAACTTAAAAAGAAATTAGTAAACCTTTTATAGGTTTTACTATTAAAAAGCCTGCTGATGAACATATGTCTGTTTTAATCTACTTGTAAAAGATTTTGAAAAATTTAGATAATACAAACTTCTAGTTTGATAGAGTTTACAAAAAAATTTCATTTTTTTAACTTTATGTAAACTTTAAATGTTTAAAAATTAAGTGTTAGCCTTTATTAAAAAATTATACCAGTTATCTTTTCAGATAAAGTTCGTAATTAGAAAATTTTAGTGTTTAGCTACTCAAATAAAACCTAGTAAAAGTGATTTTAGTAATGTAGCAATATGTTGATTTGCAAAACTTTCTAAACTTTTTATTTTAGGTTGTAATAATATTTTTAAGTTTTATAGTTAATTGAATGGATATGCTATCTCTGATCCTTAGTATTAAATTAATTTCTTAAGTTGCATTATATCTTAAGAATTACTTTAATAGATTGTTATTACTTAATTTAAACTTTACTAATGATAAGCTAGAAATTACATGTAATTTTTTTGGCATTTTTTAAACTAATTCCAAATTAAAGCCTTAATTTTAATATTAAAAAGTTAAAAGCTTTTGTGCTAAAAAAAATTCAAAAAGTATAAATAGAAAATAACAATTATGATCCCTTAAGATTTTGTAAAAACTTAATTGCAAAACTCAAGGCATATTATTTGATAAATTATTTGCAATTTGTTTTTTTTTACTAAGGTTTTTTATATCTTTTACATATCAATAAAAACAATGCTGCAACTTACAAGAATAAGAATTGATAAGTTGTTGTTGAAATGCTTAATGTAGGTTTCTTTTAATGTATTAAGCTATAATTAAAACTTTGACTTTAATGCTTTACCAATTAAGATATTAGAAATATCTTTACTATAAAATAGTTGGTCAGCATACTAAAAATTTGACATCCTACTTTATCAAGAATGATGCACCCAAGGAGCATCATCAAGGCTGTTAAAGGATGGCAAATTTCTTTTATAATGATTAAGATCATAAGGAACTTCAAAAAGTCTGCACAGATAAATTACTATAGATAATTTTTTTTGTAAAAAACACCTAAAAATAAAGGCTTAATTCATATAATGCTAAAAATATGTTTAATTTTATTAGTTCCTACCATAACTTGATATAATGTTAAAGTTAGATGAAGACAAACAAAACTTAGAGTTAATTTTTTTTTAAAAAAATGCATCTTAGTTTACTATATATATAATACTATCAGAAATAACAGTTTGCAATTAAAAATATAATATTTATATGAACATATTTTTATAGATATATAACTATATAATTTACTTTTCTTTAAACTTAATATTATAAATTTGCAAAACAAACAATTTTAGGTCTGAATTACTAGTACAGGATAAAAAGGATTGCATATTTTAAAATAAAGATTTTTTTGCTCTACCTTACATTAAAATTTATTTCTTTTAAAAGTGAACATGACTTAAAAAAGCAAACCTTTATTTAGCAAAAACAACTTGTTAATAATAAAGCTTACATCAAAACTGCAGTCCAGCTTATATTAGACCAGACATTATGATTTATAAAGCCTTAATTAAAATTGTGCTTTCTTAAGACTCTAAAATTATAAATAGTGTATATGTATAAAACAGATAAACTCTAAAATTTACAAAATTTGCAACCAAATGTTGTTTTCACCTTATGTATTAATAATCAAAGATCAAATTTCGTAATGAATCAGCCTAAATAAACTCAAAAACTTAAATTCTCAATCTAACAATTTACAAATATGCAAATTAATTTAAAAACTTAGCATAAAATTAATAAAATACTTATCATAAGACAAAACAATCATTAAGATTCTTGCAAAAAAAAAGATTAAACTAAATTTTTATATAAATAATGCTAACAAAACTAATTAACATTACCTCAGGTCCTTAGATACTAAGTATAGATAGATAATTATTTATACTTAATGCTGGTTTTGTAAAAAAACTACTAAAATTTTAGCATAATTAACTTAAGTCTATAAATTCTCATTATATGCTGATAGCCAGTATAATCTCACTTTACTGCAAACAAATAATCTGCCTTAAAGCAGCCTCTGGATTTGATCTTGGCAAACTTTGTCTTAAATTGTTAAAAATATGTACAACAGTAATGAAAAACTTAATATAGTCTTAAAACTATGTTAGCTACTAGGTTAAATTATATCAATCATATTGTTACTATATTGCTTCTTATGTATATCATTTTCGAATTTTTTTTTATTCTAAAAAGCTTTAGTAAAAAGAAAATAGTATATTTGCTTTGGCAAATAAAACTTACATAGATGGCTTGTTACTATCTACAATTATGTTGTCACATATAATGATATGTAAAGTAAAGCTGTTTATTGTTGTATGTAATTGCATTATCTTTATTAGATAAGACTTAATTGCTTTTTGTTAAAAAATTGTTTTAAATTTTTTTTAAATTTTTAAAAATATATATTTAGACAAAATCTAGTTTTTTTTTCAGTTCTCATACCAATGTATTTGCTAGGGATTATGCTCTCTTTATTCATATTATACTAAAGCAATGTTTAAAAACTTAGATTGTAAAATTTTTATTTTATTATGCCTCAGCAAAGAATGATCTTTGTAATCAAAAAAAATTTTAAAGTGTATTATAAAAAGCTTTTTTTTTTCAACTATATTATAAAACTTTTTGATAGTACTAACTATGCACAATTAGTATGATAATTTTTTGTTTTGCCTTATAAAAAAAATAAAGCTTTTGCAATTCTATCATGTATAATTGCTATGATAAAATCAAATCATCTAACATTACTTTTTTTTTGTTTCTTTAGTAAACTTAATAGAAAAGCTTTAAACTATTTTTATGTGTAAACAACATTTCAATTAAATTTAATAGCAATTAATAAAGTTACTGATTGTCACTAGTTGCTATTATCCTGCATGCCTTTATGGTTTAGGTCATTAGTACTGTTTTTTGCCTAAAATAATATAACTTGCTATTTTTTGCAACAATTGCAAAACTTTGTTCTTTGTTAAGTATTATGGCTTTTGAAAATTCCCTCTAATTTGATTTTTTCCCTAAAACTCTAATAACTTAAAAATTACTTGCAGGTCTAGCATTTATTGCGTGATTGTATATATTATAATAAATTAGTCTTTTATAATTTGTAACAACAAGAATTCAAGCTATGTTAATAAGTTCATCATAATAGTTTTAATGCTAATAAAGATTATATTGTTCACTAGATAGCTTAAGTTAATTAGTATTAATTATGTCTATAGAAAAGATTATAGATAATCTATATATTTGGACTAGCCAGTCACATGCTATAGATTGATTGCACTTTAAATTAATACTTTAAAATAGTTTTTAAAAATTTATGTAAGATATAAAAAAATTGCTGTCCCTTTTTTTGTACAAGAGACTATATTTTAAATTTGCATAAACTAAAATTTTAACAAAGTTATAAAATTAATAAAAAAGCCTTAATGAATTTACAACAAAATTTACAAATGCTTCATATATCTAGTAATGTCATATTAATCTTTTGCAGTAATACTAGCTATAACATATTATACTACTTTTTTGGTTAAGTATATGTATATAAAAAACTTGTTTTGTAAATAAGACTAATACTATACAAATTAATGCCTTGCTAAAAAAACAAAAGTTAAAACTAATATAATGATAATCAATTAGCATTATTTGATTATACAAAGAATATATAGAAAAATATTAATTAGTGATTGAATATTTAATATAATTTTTTAAATTTATAAATATAAAGGTTAATTTTTATTTTTAAATAATTTTTTCCCTTTTAGGCTTTGCAATATATTAACAAATCCAATTATATGTAAAATGTATAATCTTTTGCAATAAATAAATACAATAATAAAACTATCTGTGTAAGAAAAATAATTAATACTATTACCCTAGTGAAAGAATTATTAGAATTATAACAAAACATTTTACTTTTTTAGTAATGTTTACTTAAAAGCTCTTAAAAAAAATATTATGCTATACCATTTCTTAAGATTTAAAACTTTATTTTTTGCAATCTTGCTACAAAAAAACTATTGACTATGCATACATTATAAATGCATTATAATCTGTCAACTCTATTAAGCAGATTAACATGTTAAGCCTATTTTTGTTTATATATAATCTATACTGTAAGGACCTGATCCAAATAAAACTATATATATTGTTTATTTAGTATGCTATACATATTTTGCCACAATTATAAATAACTTTTAGTCTAAATCTGTTTTTTAGTAAATGCTGATGCTAGTTATAATGCAAATTTATATGACAAAATTCTTAAATTTTTAATTATTCTTCCTCTCTAACTATTGTCTAACCAAAAATTGCAATCACAAAGTATCTTTTTTTAAAGCAGTTTTTAATTAGATTGCATTAATAAACTAGACTTTATTTTACAGCCTTCTAATTAATGTAAAAAAAAACAAGTATAACACTAAATGCAATCCCAAGTAAAATTACAAAAAAAAATTACTTAAGTAGAATATGGCACTTCCTGCATCTAACAGCTATTACTACAAAAGTTAGATTAACCACCAGACTGACCCCATATAAAGTTACTAATAAGTTATAACAATTAGAATTTAAAAGTTGATTTTTAAATATTTAATTTTGACTGCAGAATGGTTCATAAACTAATTTAAAATTTGCTATCAGAGACAGAATAAATTTTCTATATTGATGACTTAATTACTGCTACTTTAGTATTAGAAAAAAAAATTTAGCAAATTTTTTTTATATTTTGTATTAAAAACTAATGTAGAAATAGCCTTGCCATTTATGTTTTCTTAGAGAATTAACAAAGCTACTTTTTTGATTTATAATATAATTTTTTTTAATTTAAATAAAATTGTTTAAAGTTTATTAAGCAAAACTTTTGTAAAATATAGTGATTTAAACTCAATGTAATATATGTCTGTTTTTATTCAGTTTGCTAAATCTCAAATATCTTTTTTGTGGCAATTTTGCATAGGTTCTTTGCTAAATTATCTTTTTGTATTGTGTGCACTTTTTTATAAACTAATATCTGAATTTAAATTCATTTGCTAGATAGTAGATGAAATTATTTACTTACTATAGTTTTGCAAATAATAATTTTGCCTTTATATCTTACTTAGTATGTTATATCTAAAATTGCAATTAGTATATATATACCTTGCAACTTTTTTTTATCTTTATCCCTTAAATAATTTATATCTGATCTTGTGTATATAATATAAGCTCAATAATATTATAGCCTCACCTTTGTTTATGCCCATTTTGATTGACTTTTTTGCTTCAACTTGCATATGACTGTTCATTTTTGCCCTGCAATTATAACTGTTTGTCATGTATTAATTTAGTTTTTTTTATATTATATAAAATTTACTTGAAATGTATTGATGCTTTTTGCATTTTATTAATTTGCCATAAATTTTTTGTGTTTTGCAATCTGTCATTTATTAAAATAATACTTATGTTTAGTTTCAATATGTTTTGTTTTTTTACGTTAACTCTTTTTTGTTTATATTTGCAATTTAAAACTCTGCATTTTGATTTTTTTTTGCTTTTATAGCATAGATTTTATAAACACAAAATTTTTAAAAAAATTTGGCTGTCTAAAAAATAAAAAGAGCAAATGTTACAGTTTGCTAATTATATGTAACAGCCTGCTGTTCCAAATCTTATGTTTTCTTAGTGTATATATATACTAATTTGTGCAGGTTTTAACTTTCAGTAGAAATGCATAACTAAATCAATTTTCTAATTATATTTACTTTTATGTTTCTAAGTAAGTGTTATAATTTAAGGAAGTTTAATATTTTCTTTAATGTTAGTAATATTTTACGCTATTTGTATTGCAGATTACAAGCATTATATAAGTTTAAAGCCAATATATAATAGCATACACATGTCTTTTAGAAAGTATAGAATAGTTTTATAGGCTTTATATTATGATAATAGTATTCAGCACTAATGATATACATATTATAAAGAGCTATGCATAAACCAACTATAATAACTCTTTCAGTTCTGAGCTTTTTGTAGCTAAAATGAAGAGCTTTTTACTAAAAAAATTCTAATGATTAACTAATTTTTATTTATAATTTTTTTTATAAAATTCTTTCTAAAGTTTGCAACGATAACAAAAGTCTTATATAAAATATTTTAAAAAACAAAACTTTTTTCAATAATTTTTTTTGCATAATCTAGACTTGAATTTTTGCGAAAGATTGTATACTAGATCTATTTATAAGTTTTTACATAAGCTGTTAAATTTTTTTAAAATTTATATAAATTGTGAATTATAATAAATAGAATTTTATAATTTTCTACAAAGAGATAAAAACAAAGTTTTTATATAAAATTTGGTTGCTTAGAGAAAATAAAAACTTTTAGTTATGTATTTAAGATTTAGTATATATAGATGCTTTTTTATTAAAGTTTTTTTCCTTGAAATTAACATAAGAATTAGCTAATCAAAATTAATTAAAATCAATTAAAACATTATTTTTATTATTTTTATATAAATTTTTTAGTAAATTTGGCCTTATTAAAAAAGATTTAATTAAATTTAAAGATTTAAGTTTTTATCTGTTTGTTTCCAAGGTAACAGATGCATCTAAATACTAACAATAGTTTTCTTAAAACAAACAAAATTGAGAAAAGCTATCTTTTACATTAAAAAACCTAATATAATTTTAAAATTAGGCTAATTTTATTAAAAAGCATATGCCAAAGTATTTTTTGTAAATTTTCTAAAGTTACAATTATGTTTGCAATCTACAACAAAAAACTGAGGCAAAAAATATAGCTAATCTGTAGAAAAAACACATAGTATAGGATAAGATCTGTAAAGTAGTTGCTAATAAATTACTAGATTCTCTTTTCTAAAAAAATTTAACATATGAATATTTTTTTAAACTACACTTAGCTAATTATGTATATAACTTTAATATCTTTTTAGTATAAATTTTTACTTTAATTTAAAATATAGTCAATTTTAAGACTAAAAAGTTGTTAGCCTTTATATTATCAGAAATAAAGATCTATTTATGTAAAGTCAAGAATGATATTTATTCTATAATAAAGATTTTTTTTCAACATTTAAAAAAGTTTACTTTATAACTTCAATTAAAAGTTTAGTAAATACATAATAATTGGCTCTTTAGCATAAAAATATTTCTGGTTTATCTATCTTTGTTCTAAAAGATAAGTTTTTAATCTTTTGTTATTTTTATTTACCACAAAGCACTTGTGTATAAACTGTTAAGTAAACTAAAAATAGCTGTTAACAAAAATAGATATTGTTATCAACTAATATATTTAGCCAATCAAATTATAGTAACTGTTAATAACAGTTTTATATAACTTATTCTCCTGATTCAACATATGGTTTTCTATTATTTTTATATTTAAAAGTTCTACTAGGTTATTTATAATTTGATGTAAAGATTATAATAATTTATAAGGAAATTTAGAAAATCTATAATAAAATTTAAGCTTTTTGCATTGGCTAAGATTTGTTTGCCTAAAGATTTCTTTATATATATACTAATAAGAGC
>CALNHX010013403.1:0-17322 GCA_940337035.1 Agriotes lineatus
TCCCTCGCCGCCCACGCATTAAGGTATGTGCCTTTAACCTGATTACCGCTGTGAACGCGAGTGTTACTCATTACTATTCATTACTACGCTAGTGTATTCATTCAGACTGCAGACAGTTCAGGCCGTGAAGGCTAATGTAAATCGTCGCTGCCCTTGCATAAGGCAATGTGTATCTTTGTACCTATTATTGCTGTTCACTAATGTTCAACATCTGTCGTTAAGCTTAGAGCGCGCGTGCCAGCTGGTGCCCTTAATTATAGAGTAAGGTTAGATACAGGGCGACGCATTCTGCTACCCCATTGTAACTCGAAGTGAAATATATGATTGGTTAGTTAAGGGAACTATTGTTTGTTTCGGTTTGTGCATGTTCTGTTACAGATAGACGCCCCTTTATTGTACGAATTATTGTACGACGGAACGAGGAAGCTGTGAGCGTGCAGGTGAGTGGGACAGCTGCGTAGTCGTGGTCGGATGGACACCTAATCACAATCCTTGCTTAAGGCAATCCCGAAGTTGTTGTTTGACCTTGCAACTCTTGAATAATCTTATTGGCGGAGTATTTTTGCATGCTTCACTCCCGTCTAACCGTCCAGGCCCGGTTAGCCGGGTTACGACAGGCTTGGTGGCGCCCTCATAATTTCGACATACCCTGTATATATTATGCCACAACGCGCTTGCCCAGAACGTATCGTGTGACTCACGCCCGACTCCCTGAGCGTTCCAGCCGTGGCCTATTAGCCTATTTCGAACCGATTTCAGGGCAAGTGTGTCATGTTTTCAGGACTGATTCCGTGGTGCGATGCTCACCTTGGGTGGGTGTCGTAAAGTCCTTTTTATACCGTAACAAGGTATAGCATTTAGGTACATTAAAACGTCTGAAAAACACGTTTTGCAATAAATATTAACTACGTAAGTGAGTATTGCACAACTATAATGGCTAGTGCCGACCAAAATATAATAATTATTGCCAGAGTAAGCGCGTCTACATTAACAGGTGGTCAATTACTGGCTAAGAATTGACTGCAGTGTTAATTGGTCTTGCAATAGTATATTTGGAATCTATCTAACCATATATTACTTCTGTATTAAATTTTTCTGCATTTAAAAATTCTAATTCAAAAGTATTTAGGTACGAAAAAATCTCTGAAAGGCACGTTTGGCAATAAATATTAACAACGTAAATGCTTATTGTACTACCATAGTGGCTACTCCTGACCAACATATTATAATTATTGCCAGAGAAAGCTAGTCGCCCCTAACAGGTGGTCAATTTCTGGCTAAGAATTGACTGCAGTGTTAATACGTTTTGCAATAGTATATTTGGATTCAATCTAACCATATATTACTGCTGCATAAAATTTTCTGCATCTAAAAAATTCAAGTGCAGAAGTATAGCATTTAGGAACATTAAAACGTCTGAAAAACACGTTTTGCAATAAATATTAACTACGTAAGTGAGTATTGCACATCTATAATGGCTAGTGCCGACCAAAATATAATCATTATTGCCAGAGTAAGCGCGTCTACATTAACAGGTGCTCAATTACTGGCTAAGAATTGACTGCAGTGTTAGTAGGTCTTGAAATAGTATATTTGGAATCTATCTAACCATATATTACTTCTGTATTAAATTTTTCTGCATCTAAAAAATGCAAGTTTAAAAGTATTTAGGTACATTAAAACGTCTGAAAAACACGTTTTGCAATAAATATTAACAACGTAAATGCTTATTGTACTACCATAGTGGCTACTCCTGACCAACATATTATAATTATTGCCAGAGTAAGGTAGTCTACACTAACAGGTGGTCAATTATTGGCTAAGAATTGATTGCAGTGTTAGTAGGTCTTGAAATAGTATATTTGGAATCTATCTAACCATATATTACTTCTGTATTAAATTTTTCTGCATCTAAAAAATGCAAGTTTAAAAGTATTTAGGTACATTAAAACGTCTGAAAAACACGTTTTGCAATAAATATTAACTACGTAAGTGATTATTGGACTACTATAATGGCTACTGCTGACCAAAATTATATAATTATTGCCAGAGTAAGCTCGTCTACACTAACAGGTACTCAATTACTGGCTAAGATTTGACTGCTTTGTTAATAGGTCTTGCAATAGTATATTTGGAATCAATCTAACCATATATTACTTCTGCATAAAATTTTCTGCATCTAAAAAATTCAAGTGCAGAAGTATAGCATTTAGGTACATTAAAACGTCTGAAAAACACGTTTTGCAATAAATATTAACTACGTAAGTGAGTATTGCACTACTATAATGGCTAGTGCCGACCAAAATATAATAATTATTGCCAGAGTAAGCGCGTCTACATTAACAGGTGCTCAATTACTGGCTAAGAATTGACTGCAGTGTTAATAGGTCTTGCAATAGTATATTTGGAATCTATCTAACCATATATTACTTCTGTATTAAATTTTTCTGCATTTAAAAGATTCAAATTCAAAAGTATTTAGGTACGTTAAAATCTCTGAAAAGCACGTTTTGCAATAAATATTAACAACGTAAATGCTTATTGTACTACCATAGTGGCTACTCCTGACCAACATATAATTATTGCCAGAGAAAGCTAGTCTACACTAACAGGTGGTCAATTTCTGGCTAAGAATTGATTGCAGTGTTAGTAGGTCTTGAAATAGTATATTTGGAATCTATCTAACCATATATTACTTCTGTATTAAATTTTTCTGCATCTAAAAAATTCAAGTTTAAAGTATTTAGGTACATTAAAACGTCTGAAAAACACGCAATAAATATTAACTACGTAAGTGATTATTGCACTACTATAATGGCTACTGCTGACCAAAATTATATAATTATTGCCAGAGTAAGCTCGTCTACACTAACAGGTACTCAATTACTGGCTAAGATTTGACAGCTTTGTTAATAAGTCTTGCAATAGTATATTTGGAATCAATATAACATATATTACTTCTGTATTAAATTTTTCTGCATTTAAAAAATTCAAATTCAAAAGTATTTAGGTACGTTAAAATCTCTGAAAAGCACGTTTTGCAATAAATATAAACAACGTAAATGCTTATTGTACTACCATAGTGGCTACTCCTGACCAACATATTATAATTATTGCCAGAGTAAGCTAGTTTACACTAACAGGTGGTCAATTACTGGCTAAGAATTGATTGCAGTGTTAGTAGGTTTTGAAATAGTATATTTGGAATCTATCTAACCATATATTACTTCTGTATTAAATTTTTCTGCATCTAAAAAATTCAAGTTTAAAAGTATTTAGGTACAGTAAAACGTCTGAAAAACACGTTTTGCAATAAATATTAACTACGTAAGTGACTATTGCACTACTATAATGGCTACTGCTGACCAAAATTATATAATTATTGCCTGAGTAAGCTCGTCTACACTAACAGGTACTCAATTACTGGCTAAGATTTGACTGCTTTGTTAAAAGGTTTTGCAATAGTATATTTGGAATCAATCTAACCATATACCATTACTTCTGTATTAAATTTTTCTGAATTTAAAAAATTCAAATTCAAAAGTATTTAGGTACGTTAAAATCTCTGAAAAGCACGTTTTGCAATAAATATTAACAACGTAAATGCTTATTGTACTACCATAGTGGCTACTCCTGACCAACATATTATAATTATTGCCAGAGTAAGCTCGTCTACACTAACAGGTACTCAATTACTGGCTAAGATTTGACTGCTTTGTTAATAGGTCTTGCAATAGTATATTTGGAATCAATCTAACCATATATTACTTCTGTATTAAATTTTTCTGCATTTAAAAAATTTAAATTCAAAAGTATTTAGGTACCTTAAAATCTCTGAAAAGCACGTTTTGCAATAAATATTAACAACGTAAATGCTTATTGTACTACCATAGTGGCTACTCCTGACCAACATATTATAATTATTGCCAGAGAAAGCTAGTCTACACTAACAGGTGGTCAATTTCTGGCTAAGAATTGACCGCAGTGTCAATACGTTTAGCAATAGTATATTTGGATTCAATCTAACCATATATTACTTTTGCATAAAATTTTCTGCATCTAAAAAATTCAAGTGCAGAAGTAGGTATAGCATTTAGGTACATTAAAACGTCTGAAAAACACGTTTTGCAATAAATATTAACTACGTAAGTGAGTATTGCACAACTATAATGGCTAGTGCTGACCAAAATTATATAATTATTGCCAGAGTAAGCGCGTCTACATTAACAGGTGCTCAATTACTGGCTAAGAATTGACTGCAGTGTTAATAGGTCTTGCAATAGTATATTTGGAATCTATCTAACCATATATTACTTCTGTATTAAATTTTTCTGCATTTAAAAAATTCAAATTCAAAAGTATTTAGGTACGAAAAAATCTCTGAAAGGCACGTTTTGCAATAAATATTAACAACGTAAATGCTTATTGTACTACCATAGTCGCTACTCCTGACCAACATATTATAATTATTGCCGGAGTAAGCTAGTCTACACTAACAGGTGGTCAATTACTGGCTGAGAATTGATTGCAGTGTTAGTAGGTCTTGAAATAGTATATTTGAAATCTATCTAACCATATATTATTTTTGTATTAAATTTTTCTGCTGTTTGAGCACTAATCAGGATCGAAGGTACAATGTTTGTAGCCTTCTCAGTTTTTCGCTATCTGGAAAACCGCTGATCGCCAGCTCGCCTTGGAATTTGTGGACTGTATGATTGTAGGTTTCACTGAATTATACACACGTTGAAAAGCGAAGGTAGTAATTTATTGCCATAAATTAACACGAACAGTTTAACATTTACAAAGAATTAGCTTTCGGAGTGCGGACCGGTTTGCATGCTGCCACTTTGACAGATGAAACGTAAGTGTTTTTGGAATCGGATGCCGGCGAGGCAGTCTACTGCGCACAGTACGAATTCAGAATGTAAGAGAGGCGGCAAAAGTTTATAAAGTCCTTAACATACCGCCCGCCTTGGAAAGGGTAACCTTTCAAATAAAACAGTACAGAGTTGACATGTAAAAGCTAGAGCAAAACATGTAACATGAACACACATATATACAAAGCCTAATAGTACATGGATCTTAATCTAGTACAAGAAAACCCGAACAATGGGGAGCCAAAAGGCTTTACGAAAACTGCGCTGAACGCTAACGCACTAGTTCACAACACTAGGTAGCGGGCACAATTTAGCGAAGGATCGCTTCACGATCCCTGACACAGTGTTCACTGACGCCACACGCGTAACGCCGTCAAGGCCAGGGTGCAGCTCGGTGACCCGGCCTAACCTCCACTTCAGAGGGGGTAGATTGTCATCCTTGATGAGGACCATGGAACCAGGCTGGAGGTCCGAAAGATGCGTGCGCCATTTGGTGCGCTGTTGGAGTTCCGAGATGTACTCTTTACTCCATCTCTTCCACACATTCTGGTGAAGTTGTTGTATTCTCTGGTATTTAGACAGCCGAGACTCGACTATCTCAGTAACGTTGGGATCAGGCAGTGACACCAACGGACGACCAATCAGGAAATGAGCAGGAGTCAAAGGCTGAAGGTCGTTTGGATCAGAGGACAAAGGGGACAGGGGTCGGGAGTTTAAGGTCGCTTCCACCTGTGCTAACAAAGTGCTAAATTCATCATAATTTAGACTAGCGTTACCTATAACGCGCCGTATGTGATGTTTGGAGGACTTGATTCCGGCGTCCCACAATCCGCCAAAGTGGGGACTGTGCGCGGGTATAAAATGCCAAGCTACTCCGTCGCTCGCGACTGATTCGGAAATAGAAGGGTTTTGTTCCGCGAGAAAATTGCCTAATTCGATTAACTCGGAATTAGCGCCTACAAAGTTAGTGCCATTGTCTGAATATACATGGAGCGGTTTGCCTCGACGAGCTACAAACCGGCGAAAAGCCATTAAGAAAGCTTCAGTAGAAAGATCAGCGACCAATTCAAGGTGCACTGCCTTTGTGATAAAACAAACGAATAGACAAAGGTAGGACTTCACTAGTTTAGAACCACGTCCTTTGCGATCCTTTATCATGAACGGTCCACCATAATCGATACCAGTCGTATGAAATGGGGGCGATGATTGAATACGAGAGGCTGGCAGGTCTCCCATTATGGGTTCAGTTAACTTAGGAGAGAATCTAAAACACCGTAAGCATTGATGAACCACTTGCTTGACGATATTTCTGCCAGAGGTGATCCAATATCGT
Source organism: Agriotes lineatus (assembly GCA_940337035.1). NCBI lineage: Eukaryota > Metazoa > Arthropoda > Insecta > Coleoptera > Elateridae > Agriotes > Agriotes lineatus. The sequence goes on from CALNHX010013403.1 coordinate 6,211, forward strand.
TCTCTGAGATTAGCTAATGCATTTGAGGTCCGGCATGGAGAAGCCGAAGATGCTCATGCGATACTAGGAGTTTGGCGAATGGATGTTTGCCAGAAATCACTAGAGGAAACTTCTTGTCAAAGGGTAATTGAGAGTTGTGGAGCCTACCACCAACTCTTAGCAGTCCCTCGGAATCCAGAAAGGGACTCAGGGATATCAAAGCAGAAGATTGTTTCACAGGCTTGCTCTGTGACAACAGTTTAAGTTCGTCAGGAAATGACTCGCGTTGGGAAAACCTGGCAAGTCTTACAATAGATGATTGCAGTTCATCTGTAGAAAGGGGCCCAGAAAGACGATCAGCTTTGGGGGCTCGCGCATTGTTATGAAAACGAAAGCAATAAGCTATAACTCGTTGTAAGCGAGCAAAGCTTGAATACTGATTGAACGGAAATGGTTCAACAGAGGTTACAGGAAAACTCTGAACTTCCTTTTTGAATTCTGGAAGCTCAGCACGAACATGTTTGGAAGTAGGCCAAGAGGCCTCACCTTCGCTTAGCCAGGTGGGACCATGCCACCAAAGGCTCAATCCTTTCAAACCTAAAGGGGTGATTCTCCTAGTGAGAAGATCAGCAGGATTAGACGTTGTGGGAACATGCCGCCAAGTGGCATCAAAGGTGAGTTGCTGAACATCAGCAACTCTGTTGCACACAAAGGTCTTAAGAAGATTTGGACTGGTTTTCAACCATCCTAGCACTATTGTGGAATCTGTCCACAGACAGATTCTAGATATGGGCAAATCAAGTGCCTTTATGACTTGCACGGAAAGTTTGCTTAGAAGAACAGCTCCGCAGAGCTCGAGCTTCGGGATTGTCAAGGGCTTTAAAGGGGCTACCTTGGCCTTGGAACAGAGAAGGTGAACCTGTACTTCCCCTTCCTGATTCTTGGAACGTAGGTATATCGACGCACCGTAACTATTGTTAGAGGCGTCGCAGAAACCATGGAGCTCTATCTCGACCACGCTCCGACAGAGGACGTGACGAGGAATTGCTAAGTCATTGAGCATGAGAAGCTCACTGCGATAGGTTAACCATTTTTCTTGTATGGCTTTAGGAACGGGTTCATCCCAATCCAGCTTTTCCATCCAAAGCTGTTGCAAAAGAACCTTGGCACCCATGGTGCATGGACTTAGAAGACCCAACGGGTCGAATATCTGCGATATTTCAGACAAGATGATACGCTTCGTAGCCTTAATACTTGTAGAATTTGAAATATTGAACATCAGATGATCGCTTTTAAAGGACCAAATCAAACCAAGGGTGTTTGTGTGCTCATGTGCACTGAAATCAAGAACACCCGGATGCAAATCGGAATCTGGTATTCCATCGAGAACTTCTGGAGAGTTAGAAATCCACTTTCTAAGTTTGAAGCAGCCTGACTCAAGAATCTGATCCAAGTTTGAGCAGAGAGTACGCGCTTTCTCAGGAGTGTCGGCACCTGTCAGAAGGTCGTCGACGTAAAAGTCCTCCTTTATGATTCGAGAGACTTCGGGATTTGAAGCCTCACATTCGATGCCCAATTGGGTTAAGCATCGAATAGCAAGAAAAGATGCTGAAGCGGTGCCATACGTAACCGTATTCAGGTCGTACGACCGAAGAGGCTCAGCTGAGGAGGGTCGCCACAAGATTCTCTGAAGGGGCCTATAGTTAGGATTCACCAGAACCTGGCGATACATCTTCTCGATATCAGCTGATATAGCGAATAAATGCTTGCGAAAGCGAACAAGAATGGAAAATAAGTCTTGTTGCACGGTTGGGCCAACCATCTGAATACTGTTCAGAGATTGCCCTGAAGTGGTTGCTTGAGAACCATTGAATACAACTCGGAGTTTAGTTGTCAGGCTTTCCTCTTTTAAGACTCCGTGGTGGGGTAGATAATAGGATATCTCGTTTGAATTAGGGTTTGAAACGGACATATGACCTAATTCAGAATATTCATTCATGAAACTCGAATAGCGATTGGACAAGTCAGGGTTCGCTTGTAACCGCTTCTCTAATGATAAGAATCTTTTCTGAGCGATTTGCAATGAATCGCCCAGTACCTCTACAGGCTTCTTGAAAGGGATAGAGACAACGAATCGACCATTCGCTTCTCGTTGAGTATTTTGCACGAAATGTGCCTCACAGGCGTTCTCTTCATTTGTGCGAACCTTTTCCTCTGGGTAATGTTCGAGTTGCCAAAACCTAGCAATGGGGTCAGAAGCATCCTCGATCGTGCTAAGATTGCACTGTACAGGGTACGCAGAAGGGGGGCCTGTAGGGCCAGAAACAATCCAACCAAAACGAGTTTTTTGGAGGATGGGAAGATTTGAGCCTAGACCAATTTGTCCAATACAAAGGAGCTGCCAGAAAATGGGCGAACCAATTAAAATGTCGATGGTGCCCGGTTGGTCGTAGGACAGATCTGATAACTTGATGTTATCAGGAACCTTGAAGCTGTTTCGCTGGACGCGAAAACTTGGGGTAACACCCGTAATCTCATCGAGAACAAGACAGGATAGGCCAACGCCGTATGAAGTGTGAGGGGCTTGCAGCTTGATATCACACCTAGCCTTGATTTGAGAAGTGGCTTTACTTAAGCCAGAAACAGTAACGTTGACTTCGCGAGTTGGAAGCTTCAACCTTTTACACAGATCTGAAAGTATGAAGTTCGATTGGGAACCGGAATCCAGCAGGATTCGCACAACATGAGGCGTACCATCATCAGCGATGAGTTTAGCTGTAGCCGTAGGTAAGAGTACCTGAAAAGCATTCGAACAGAATGCCGAAATCGATTGGTTTAGTTCAACAGGGGTTTCTGCCGACATCGCAGATCCTGGTTGACTAGAAGAAGCGTTCTGAGGCTTATCCTCATGAAGAAGTGTGTTGTGCCTTGATTTGCACTTTCTACACGTATATTTGGAGCTACAAAGGCTCGCAAGGTGACCCTGAGTTAGGCAATTAAAGCATACGCGGAGCTCTTTTGCCTTTGACTTTCTGTCAAGAACAGACATCTTGACAAACTTATCGCATTTGTACAAGGAATGAGATCCTTTACAAAGTGGACACGAAGGGGTACCTGACACAAATGATTTCGAATGTACCTTGGAAGACTTTTCGGGTACAAGCTTAACATTTTTTACTTCCAGAGTTTCTAGAAGATTTGCTGTATTTTGTAAGAATTCCTTGAACTCATCAAGATTAGGCAGGTCAGAACTTGACCGGTTTCTAAGGACCTCCCATTCACGAAATGTAGTGGGGTCCAGTTTTTTAGAAACTACATAAATTATAACAAAATCAAGAAGCTCGCTTTCGGTAGCTAATGATTTGATTGCTGCAAAATGTTTGAATAACATATCGCTAATCGTACGTAATTTAGTTGCAGATTCCTTACTGCAAGATTCGAGTTCAAATATGGCCTTGAGGTGGTTATGAACCAGAATTTTTGGATCATTGTATCGATTGCACAATGCCTCCCAAGCTAGAGTATAATTACCCGCAGTAAACTCTAAACTTTTTATAATTTGGCTTGCATCACCCTGTAAACTAGCCTTTAAGTAATGCAGCTTTTGAATATTAGTTAACGCTTGATTCTCATGAATTAAACTAATAAAAATCTCACGAAATTCCAGCCATTCTGACACGTTCCCTGAATATTTGGGAATCGATATGGCAGGAAGGCGTACAGCTTGATTATTGCAATGTGAACTGCAATTTGAATGCGTTGATCTTACGCTACCATTAGGAGATCCAGAACGATCTGGTGCAACATCAGACTGTTTGTTGTATTCATTAATCAAACATTCAGCTTGTGAAATTGCAAGAAAATAAGAATCCTCAAATTCGACTTGTTGCTGCATTTCAGATTCTACATCCTCACTGGTTTCTAAAATTTGTTCGTGAACCTCATAATATTCTGATAACAAAGTGGCTATAGCATCCAATCTTTTCTGCAATTGAACAATCTGAGCGCTAGATAAGAATTGATCTTCATCATAAATTTTTTGCAAAGATTGAACATGATTTGAAAAACGCGTAAGCTTGCCTTTAATAGAGCCACGTGCTCTTACAAGCGAATCCATAATTGTTGAGATTAAAAACAATTTAACAGATCGAACTAACTTTTCGTACGCCTCTGGCGTGAATTTTGTACGCTTCTGGTACGCGGACCCAACGGGTCAACTATCTGTGATATTTCAGGCAAGATGCTACGTGTGGTAGCCTTACTACTTGCAGAATCTGAAATATTCTTTAATGATAAATCCCTTTCGCACGCCTCTGGCGCGAATTTGTTTATAACGCAGACAGCGCTTGCTAGCAACGCGAGAAACTTGTAGCTTACGACGCAGAAAACGACCCTGGTACAACGCGGGAAACTTGTTGCTACGACGCAGAAAACGGCCTTGGTACAACGCGGGATTATTTATGAAACATGCAGGGGATATCGCTAACAAACGTAATAGCTTGGCATTTCACGCAATTAAAATGTTTATATGACTCATAAACCATTTGTTTACGCAATAATACGCAGCTGAAATTATGCACATGTACAAACACAGACGAAATAAACCAAATTTATGCATAGGAAACGCAAAAATAGGAAATTAGGCTTACGTTTATTGGAGTGTGCCGCCTTGCCGTTTTACCTCGTTGCTGTGGTTTGGACTACGCCGCGCCGGCTGCGGCTGCAATGGACACCTGCACGAACTTGCGTTGATAGCACCGTCTGCTGTCTTCCTTCCTCTCGTTGCGGGCACCGCATGTGCCCTCTTCGTTCCACGCGTTGCTGCGAAATTGGAACGCTGCTCCTTGCGGTCGATTATACGCGATGCAATACACAACTGAATATGCTTTGTACTTGCCTATGACCAATGTTGTCGAATGCTGTCGCTGTTTTGGACCCGCAATGACCTAATGTGGTTTAATCCGGTTCTGTAGGACCAATGTTTGAGCACTAATCAGGATCGAAGGTACAATGTTTGTAGCCTTCTCAGTTTTTCGCTATCTGGAAAACCGCTGATCGCCAGCTCGCCTTGGAATTTGTGGACTGTATGATTGTAGGTTTCACTGAATTATACACACGTTGAAAAGCGAAGGTAGTAATTTATTGCCATAAATTAACACGAACAGTTTAACATTTACAAAGAATTAGCTTTCGGAGTGCGGACCGGTATGCATGCTGCCACTTTGACAGATGAAACGTAAGTGTTTTTGGAATCGAATGCCGGCGAGGCAGTCTACTGCGCACAGTACGAATTCAGAATGTAAGAGAGGCGGCAAAAGTTTATAAAGTCCTTAACATCTGCATTTAAAAAATTCTAATTCAAAAGTATTTAGGTACGAAAAAATCTCTGAAAGGCACGTTTTGCAATAAATATTAACAACGTAAATGCTTATTGTACTACCATAGTGGCTACTCCTGACCAACATATTATAATTATTGCCAGAGTAAGCTAGTCTACACTAACAGGTGCTCAATTTCTGGCTAAGAATTGACCGCAGTGTTAATACGTTTTGCAATAGTATATTTGGATTCAATCTAACCATATATTACTTCTGCATAAAATTTTCTGCATCTAAAAAATTCAAGTGCAGAAGTAGGTATAGCATTTAGGTACATTAAAACGTCTGAAAAACACGTTTTGCAATAAATATTAACTACGTAAGTGATTATTGCACTACTATAATGGCTACTGCTGACCAAAATTATATAATTATTGCCAGAGTAAGCTCGTTTACACTAACAGGTACTCAATTACTGGCTAAGATTTGACTGCTTTGTTAATAGGTTTTGCAATAGTATATTTGGAATCAATCTAACTATATATTACTTCTGTATTAAATTTTTCTGCATTTAAAAAATTCAAATTCAAAAGTATTTAGGTACGTTAAAATCTCTGAAAAGCACGTTTTGCAATAAATATTAACAACGTAAATGCTTATTGTACTACCATAGTGGCTACTCCTGACCAACATATTATAATTATTGCCAGAGTAAGCTAGTCTACACTAACAGGTGCTCAATTTCTGGCTAAGAATTGACCGCAGTGTTAATACGTTTTGCAATAGTATATTTGGATTCAATCTAACCATATATTACTTCTGCATAAAATTTTCTGCATCTAAAAAATTCAAGTGCAGAAGTAGGTATAGCATTTAGGTACATTAAAACGTCTGAAAAACACGTTTTGCAATAAATATTAACTACGTAAGTGAGTATTGCACAACTATAATGGCTAGTGCCGACCAAAATATAATAATTATTGCCAGAGTAAGCGCGTCTACATTAACAGGTGGTCAATTACTGGCTAAGAATTGCCTGCAGTGTTAATAGGTCTTGCAATAGTATATTTGGTATCTATCTAACCATATATTACTTCTGTATTAAATTTTTCTGCATTTAAAAAATTCTAATTCAAAAGTATTTAGGTACGAAAAAATCTCTGAAAGGCACGTTTTGCTATAAATATTAACAACGTAAATGCTTATTGTACTACCATAGTGGCTACTCCTGACCAACATATTATAATTATTGCCAGAGAAAGCTAGTCGCCCCTAACAGGTGGTCAATTTCTGGCTAAGAATTGACTGCAGTGTTAATACGTTTTGCAATAGTATATTTGGATTCAATCTAACCATATATTACTGCTGCATAAAATTTTCTGCATCTAAAAAATTCAAGTGCAGAAGTATAGCATTTAGGAACATAAAAACGTCTGAAAAACACGTTTTGCAATAAATATTAACTACGTAAGTGAGTATTGCACATCTATAATGGCTAGTGCCGACCAAAATATAATCATTATTGCCAGAGTAAGCGCGTCTACATTAACAGGTGCTCAATTACTGGCTAAGAATTGACTGCAGTGTTAATAGGTCCTGCAATAGTATATTTGGAATCTATCTAACCATATATTACTTCTGTATTAAATTTTTCTGCATTTAAAAAATTCAAATTCAAAAGTATTTAGGTACGAAAAAATCTCTGAAAGGCACGTTTTGCAATAAATATTAACAACGTAAATGCTTATTGTACTACCATAGTGGCTACTCCTGACCAACATATTATAATTATTGCCAGAGTAAGGTAGTCTACACTAACAGGTGGTCAATTATTGGCTAAGAATTGATTGCAGTGTTAGTAGGTCTTGAAATAGTATATTTGGAATCTATCTAACCATATATTACTTCTGTATTAAATTTTTCTGCATCTAAAAAATGCAAGTTTAAAAGTATTTAGGTACATTAAAACGTCTGAAAAACACGTTTTGCAATAAATATTAACTACGTAAGTGATTATTGGACTACTATAATGGCTACTGCTGACCAAAATTATATAATTATTGCCAGAGTAAGCTCGTCTACACTAACAGGTACTCAATTACTGGCTAAGATTTGACTGCTTTGTTAATAGGTCTTGCAATAGTATATTTGGAATCAATCTAACCATATATTACTTCTGCATAAAATTTTCTGCATCTAAAAAATTCAAGTGCAGAAGTATAGCATTTAGGTACATTAAAACGTCTGAAAAACACGTTTTGCAATAAATATTAACTACGTAAGTGAGTATTGCACTACTATAATGGCTAGTGCCGACCAAAATATAATAATTATTGCCAGAGTAAGCGCGTCTACATTAACAGGTGCTCAATTACTGGCTAAGAATTGACTGCAGTGTTAATAGGTCTTGCAATAGTATATTTGGAATCTATCTAACCATATATTACTTCTGTATTAAATTTTTCTGCATTTAAAAGATTCAAATTCAAAAGTATTTAGGTACGTTAAAATCTCTGAAAGGCACGTTTTGCAATAAATATTAACAACGTAAATGCTTATTGTACTACCATAGTGGCTACTCCTGACCAACATATTATAATTATTGCCAGAGAAAGCTAGTCTACACTAACAGGTGGTCAATTTCTGGCTAAGAATTGACCGCAGTGTCAATACGTTTAGCAATAGTATATTTGGATTCAATCTAACCATATATTACTTTTGCATAAAATTTTCTGCATCTAAAAAATTCAAGTGCAGAAGTAGGTATAGCATTTAGGTACTTTAAAACGTCTGAAAAACACGTTTTGCAATAAATATTAACTACGTAAATGCTTATTGTACTACCATAGTGGCTACTCCTGACCAACATATTATAATTATTGCCAGAGAAAGCTAGTCTACACTAACAGGTGGTCAATTACTGGCTAAGAATTGATTGCAGTGTTAGTAGGTCTTGAAATAGTATATTTGAAATCTATCTAACCTTATATTACTTTTGTATTAAATTTTTCTGCATTTAAAAAATTCTAATTCAAAAGTATTTAGGTACGAAAAAATCTCTGAAAGGCACGTTTTGCAATAAATATTAACAACGTAAATGCTTATTGTACTACCATAGTGGCTACTCCTGACCAACATATTATAATTATTGCCAGAGAAAGCTAGTCTACACTAACAGGTGGTCAATTACTGGCTAAGAATTGATTGCAGTGTTAGTAGGTCTTGAAATAGTATATTTGGAATCTATCTAACCATATATTACTTCTGTATTAAATTTTTCTGCATCTAAAAAATGCAAGATTAAAAGTATTTAGGTACATTAAAACGTCTGAAAAACACGTTTTGCAATAAATATTAACTACGTAAGTGATTATTGCACTACTATAATGGCTACTGCTGACCAAAATTATATAATTATTGCCAGAGTAAGCTCGTCTACACTAACAGGTACTCAATTACTGGCTAAGATTTGACTGCTTTGTTAATAGGTTTTGCAATAGTATATTTGGAATCAATCTAACTATATATTACTTCTGTATTAAATTTTTCTGCATTTAAAAAATTCAAATTCAAAAGTATTTAGGTACGTTAAAATCTCTGAAAAGCACGTTTTGCAATAAATATTAACAACGTAAATGCTTATTGTACTACCATAGTGGCTACTCCTGACCAACATATTATAATTATTGCCAGAGTAAGCTAGTCTACACTAACAGGTGCTCAATTTCTGGCTAAGAATTGACCGCAGTGTTAATACGTTTTGCAATAGTATATTTGGATTCAATCTAACCATATATTACTTCTGCATAAAATTTTCTGCATCTAAAAAATTCAAGTGCAGAAGTAGGTATAGCATTTAGGTACATTAAAACGTCTGAAAAACACGTTTTGCAATAAATATTAACTACGTAAGTGAGTATTGCACAACTATAATGGCTAGTGCCGACCAAAATATAATAATTATTGCCAGAGTAAGCGCGTCTACATTAACAGGTGGTCAATTACTGGCTAAGAATTGACTGCAGTGTTAATAGGTCTTGCAATAGTATATTTGGAATCTATCTAACCATATATTACTTCTGTATTAAATTTTTCTGCATTTAAAAAATTCTAATTCAAAAGTATTTAGGTACGAAAAAATCTCTGAAAGGCACGTTTTGCAATAAATATTAACAACGTAAATGCTTATTGTACTACCATAGTGGCTACTCCTGACCAACATATTATAATTATTGCCAGAGAAAGCTAGTCGCCCCTAACAGGTGGTCAATTTCTGGCTAAGAATTGACTGCAGTGTTAATACGTTTTGCAATAGTATATTTGGATTCAATCTAACCATATATTACTGCTGCATAAAATTTTCTGCATCTAAAAAATTCAAGTGCAGAAGTATAGCATTTAGGAACATTAAAACGTCTGAAAAACACGTTTTGCAATAAATATTAACTACGTAAGTGAGTATTGCACATCTATAATGGCTAGTGCCGACCAAAATATAATCATTATTGCCAGAGTAAGCGCGTCTACATTAACAGGTGCTCAATTACTGGCTAAGAATTGACTGCAGTGTTAATAGGTCCTGCAATAGTATATTTGGAATCTATCTAACCATATATTACTTCTGTATTAAATTTTTCTGCATTTAAAAAATTCAATTTCAAAATTATTTAGGTACGAAAAAATCTCTGAAAGGCACGTTTTGCAATAAATATTAACAACGTAAATGCTTATTGTACTACCATAGTGGCTACTCCTGACCAACATATTATAATTATTGCCAGAGTAAGGTAGTCTACACTAACAGGTGGTCAATTATTGGCTAAGAATTGATTGCAGTTTTAGTAGGTCTTGAAATAGTATATTTGGAATCTATCTAACCATATATTACTTCTGTATTAAATTTTTCTGCATCTAAAAAATGCAAGTTTAAAAGTATTTAGGTACATTAAAACGTCTGAAAAACACGTTTTGCAATAAATATTAACTACGTAAGTGATTATTGGACTACTATAATGGCTACTGCTGACCAAAATTATATAATTATTGCCAGAGTAAGCTCGTCTACACTAACAGGTACTCAATTACTGGCTAAGATTTGACTGCTTTGTTAATAGGTCTTGCAATAGTATATTTGGAATCAATCTAACCATATATTACTTCTGCATAAAATTTTCTGCATCTAAAAAATTCAAGTGCAGAAGTATAGCATTTAGGTACATTAAAACGTCTGAAAAACACGTTTTGCAATAAATATTAACTACGTAAGTGAGTATTGCACTACTATAATGGCTAGTGCCGACCAAAATATAATAATTATTGCCAGAGTAAGCGCGTCTACATTAACAGGTGCTCAATTACTGGCTAAGAATTGACTGCAGTGTTAATAGGTCTTGCAATAGTATATTTGGAATCTATCTAACCATATATTACTTCTGTATTAAATTTTTCTGCATTTAAAAGATTCAAATTCAAAAGTATTTAGGTACGTTAAAATCTCCGAAAAGCACGTTTTGCAATAAATATTAACAACGTAAATGCTTATTGTACTACCATAGTGGCTACTCCTGACCAACATATAATTATTGCCAGAGAAAGCTAGTCTACACTAACAGGTGGTCAATTTCTGGCTAAGAATTGATTGCAGTGTTAGTAGGTCTTGAAATAGTATATTTGGAATCAATCTAACCATATATTACTTCTGTATTAAATTTTTCTGCATCTAAAAAATTCAAGTTTAAAAGTATTTAGGTACATTAAAACGTCTGAAAAACACGTTTTGCAATAAATATTACCTACGTAAGTGATTATTGCACTA
>CALNHX010013404.1:0-17307 GCA_940337035.1 Agriotes lineatus
CGATTTTTTAAGAGAAAATAACACTCAATTTTAAATATTTTATATGAACATTCATATACTAGCAAAAATAAGAATAATTTTTCTTTTGCAACAAAATATTTTCGCAATTTATAAAAAATAGCAACATATATTTATTTGACCAAAATCCTAACTAAACTACAAATACTAAAAATAATTGTATTAAATTAATATAAATTAAAAAATATATAGATTTGTTTAAAGGTTCAGAAAGTGTCATTCATCTTTATTGTTTTTCTTTATATTTAAATGTATATGTAGTTTTTTAAATGGAATTTTGCTGTCTTTATGAATGTTTTTCCACGTAGTCAAGAAATTCTGAGCTTACTGTGTTAAAATTCAATGATGTCGCTGTAGCTGTAGCTCTGCTGTGCTACTTATGAAGATTTCAATAGGAATTCAGCAAGTACGGGACATATGGCCATTCTTCGGGATGCGAGATATTTTGCTTAAATACGGAACTATCTGTTGAAATACGAGACAGGTGGCAACCCTGCTTTGACTAGACTATGAAAGACTTCCCTTGATTTAAGGGAACACAAAATATGTGGCCTTAAGTGAATGTTATTTAAAAATCTCAATAGCTGGATGTAATTAATAAAATAGCTTGTTACTAAACCTACAACTTACAAAAACTGCATCACATTCTTAAGCGTTGAGCATATTTTCACATTTTATCTTCACTCAAGCAACAGTCTACTGTATAGATATCTTCCGCGACCTTGGTAACCCTTGAGCCACAACACGTGAGCATCGGTGGTTCAGTGGTAGAATGCTCGCCTGCCACGCGGGCGGCCCGGGTTCGATTCCCGGCCGATGCAACGATATTTTTACATCCTTATTTAGTTATAAGTAATAGATAACGTAATTCTTGGCTTAGGACTGCCACCTTTGGGCCATACTGCAAGCGATGTTTTAAGAGAAAATAACACTCAATTTTAAATATTTTATATGAACATTCATATACTAGCAAAAATAAGAATAATTTTTCTTTTGCAACAAAATATTTTCGCAATTTATAAAAAATAGCAACATATATTTATTTGACCAAAATCCTAACTAAACTACAAATACTAAAAATAATTGTATTAAATTAATATAAATTAAAAAATATATAGATTTGTTTAAAGGTTCAGAAAGTGTCATTCATCTTTATTGTTTTTCTTTATATTTAAATGTATATGTAGTTTTTTAAATGGAATTTTGCTGTCTTTATGAATGTTTTTAAACGTAGTCAAGAAATTCTGAGCATACTGTGTTAAAATTCAATGATGTCGCTGTAGCTGTAGCTCTGCTGTGCTACTTATGAAGATTTCAATAGGAATTCAGCAAGTACGGGACATATGGCCATTCTTCGGGATGCGAGATATTTTGCTTAAATACGGAACTATCTGTTGAAATACGAGACAGGTGGCAACCCTGCTTTGACTAGTCTATGAAAGACTTCCCTTGATTTAAGGGAACACAAAATATGTGGCCTTAAGTGAATGTTATTTAAAAATTTCAATAGCTGGATGTAATTAATAAAATAGCTTGTTACTAAACCTACAACTTACAAAAACTGCATCACATTCTTAAGCGTTGAGCATATTTTCACATTTTATCTTCACTCAAGCAACAGTCTACTGTATAGATATCGTCCGCGACCTTGGTAACCCTTGAACCACAACACGTGAGCATCGGTGGTTCAGTGGTAGAATGCTCGCCTGCCACGCGGGCGGCCCGGGTTCGATTCCCGGCCGATGCAACGATATTTTTACATCCTTATTTAGTTATAAGTAATAGATAACGTAATTCTTGGCTTAGGACTGCCACCTTTGGGTCATACTGCAAGCGATTTTTTAAGAGAAAATAACACTCAATTTTAAATATTTTATATGAACATTCATATACTAGCAAAAATAAGAATAATTTTTCTTTTGCAACAAAATATTTTCGCAATTTATAAAAAATAGCAACATATATTTATTTGACCAAAATCCTAACTAAACTACAAATACTAAAAATAATTGTATTAAATTAAAATAAATTAAAAAATATATAGATTTGTTTAAAGGTTCAGAAAGTGTCATTCATCTTTATTGTTTTTCTTTATATTTAAATGTATATGTAGCTTTTTAAATGGAATTTTGCTGTCTTTATGAATGTTTTTAAACGTAGTCAAGAAATTCTGAGCATACTGTGTTAAAATTCAATGATGTCGCTGTAGCTGTAGCTCTGCTGTGCTACTTATGAAGATTTCAGTAGGAATTCAGCAAGTACGGGACATATGGCCATTCTTCGGGATGCGAGATATTTTGCTTAAATACGGAACTATCTGTTGAAATACGAGACAGGTGGCAACCCTGCTTTGACTAGACTATGAAAGACTTCCCTTGATTTAAGGGAACACAAAATATGTGGCCTTAAGTGAATGTTATTTAAAAATCTCAATAGCTGGATGTAATTAATAAAATAGCTTGTTACTAAACCTACAACTTACAAAAACTGCATCACATTCTTAAGCGTTGAGCATATTTTCACATTTTATCTTCACTCAAGCAACAGTCTACTATATAGATATCTTCCGCGACCTTGGTAACCCTTGAGCCACAACACGTGAGCATCGGTGGTTCAGTGGTAGAATGCTCGCCTGCCACGCGGGCGGCCCGGGTTCGATTCCCGGCCGATGCAACGATATTTTTACATCCTTATTTAGTTATAAGTAATAGATAACGTAATTCTTGGCTTAGGACTGCCACCTTTGGGCCATACTGCAAGCGATTTTTTAAGAGAAAATAACACTCAATTTTAAATATTTTATATGAACATTCATATACTAGCAAAAATAAGAATAATTTTTCTTTTGCAACAAAATATTTTCGCAATTTATAAAAAATAGCAACATATATTTATTTGACCAAAATCCTAACTAAACTACAAATACTAAAAATAATTGTATGTATTAAATTAATATAAATTAAAAAATATATAGATTTGTTTAAAGGTTCAGAAAGTGTCATTCATCTTTATTGTTTTTCTTTATATTTAAATGTATATGTAGCTTTTTAAATGGAATTTTGCTGTCTTTATGAATGTTTTTAAACGTAGTCAAGAAATTCTGAGCATACTGTGTTAAAATTCAATGATGTCGCTGTAGCTGTAGCTCTGCTGTGCTACTTATGAAGATTTCAATAGGAATTCAGCAAGTACGGGACATATGGCCATTCTTCGGGATGCGAGATATTTTGCTTAAATACGGAACTATCTGTTGAAATACGAGACAGGTGGCAACCCTGCTTTGACTAGACTATGAAAGACTTCCCTTGATTTAAGGGAACACAAAATATGTGGCCTTAAGTGAATGTTATTTAAAAATCTCAATAGCTGGATGTAATTAATAAAATAGCTTGTTACTAAACCTACAACTTACAAAAACTGCATCACATTCTTAAGCGTTGAGCATATTTTCACATTTTATCTTCACTCAAGCAACAGTCTACTATATAGATATCTTCCGCGACCTTGGTAACCCTTGAGCCACAACACGTGAGCATCGGTGGTTCAGTGGTAGAATGCTCGCCTGCCACGCGGGCGGCCCGGGTTCGATTCCCGGCCGATGCAACGATATTTTTACATCCTTATTTAGTTATAAGTAATAGATAACGTAATTCTTGGCTTAGGACTGCCACCTTTGGGCCATACTGCAAGCGATTTTTTAAGAGAAAATAACACTCAATTTTAAATATTTTATATGAACATTCATATACTAGCAAAAATAAGAATAATTTTTCTTTTGCAACAAAATATTTTCGCAATTTATAAAAAATAGCAACATATATTTATTTGACCAAAATCCTAACTAAACTACAAATACTAAAAATAATTGTATTAAATTAATATAAATTAAAAAATATATAGATTTGTTTAAAGGTTCAGAAAGTGTCATTCATCTTTATTGTTTTTCTTTATATTTAAATGTATATGTAGCTTTTTAAATGGAATTTTGCTGTCTTTATGAATGTTTTTAAACGTAGTCAAGAAATTCTGAGCATACTGTGTTAAAATTCAATGATGTCGCTGTAGCTGTAGCTCTGCTGTGCTACTTATGAAGATTTCAATAGGAATTCAGCAAGTACGGGACATATGGCCATTCTTCGGGATGCGAGATATTTTGCTTAAATACGGAACTATCTGTTGAAATACGAGACAGGTGGCAACCCTGCTTTGACTAGACTATGAAAGACTTCCCTTGATTTAAGGGAACACAAAATATGTGGCCTTAAGTGAATGTTATTTAAAAATCTCAATAGCTGGATGTAATTAATAAAATAGCTTGTTACTAAACCTACAACTTACAAAAACTGCATCACATTCTTAAGCGTTGAGCATATTTTCACATTTTATCTTCACTCAAGCAACAGTCTACTGTATAGATATCTTCCGCGACCTTGGTAACCCTTGAGCCACAACACGTGAGCATCGGTGGTTCAGTGGTAGAATGCTCGCCTGCCACGCGGGCGGCCCGGGTTCGATTCCCGGCCGATGCAACGATATTTTTACATCCTTATTTAGTTATAAGTAATAGATAACGTAATTCTTGGCTTAGGACTGCCACCTTTGGGCCATACTGCAAGCGATTTTTTAAGAGAAAATAACACTCAATTTTAAATATTTTATATGAACATTCATATACTAGCAAAAATAAGAATAATTTTTCTTTTGCAACAAAATATTTTCGCAATTTATAAAAAATAGCAACATATATTTATTTGACCAAAATCCTAACTAAACTACAAATACTAAAAATAATTGTATTAAATTAATATAAATTAAAAAATATATAGATTTGTTTAAAGGTTCAGAAAGTGTCATTCATCTTTATTGTTTTTCTTTATATTTAAATGTATATGTAGTTTTTTAAATGGAATTTTGCTGTCTTTATGAATGTTTTTCAACGTAGTCAAGAAATTCTGAGCATACTGTGTTAAAATTCAATGATGTCGCTGTAGCTGTAGCTCTGCTGTGCTACTTATGAAGATTTCAATAGGAATTCAGCAAGTACGGGACATATGGCCATTCTTCGGGATGCGAGATATTTTGCTTAAATACGGAACTATCTGTTGAAATACGAGACAGGTGGCAACCCTGCTTTGACTAGACTATGAAAGACTTCCCTTGATTTAAGGGAACACAAAATATGTGGCCTTAAGTGAATGTTATTTAAAAATCTCAATAGCTGGATGTAATTAATAAAATAGCTTGTTACTAAACCTACAACTTACAAAAACTGCATCACATTCTTAAGCGTTGAGCATATTTTCACATTTTATCTTCACTCAAGCAACAGTCTACTGTATAGATATCTTCCGCGACCTTGGTAACCCTTGAGCCACAACACGTGAGCATCGGTGGTTCAGTGGTAGAATGCTCGCCTGCCACGCGGGCGGCCCGGGTTCGATTCCCGGCCGATGCAACGATATTTTTACATCCTTATTTAGTTATAAGTAATAGATAACGTAATTCTTGGCTTAGGACTGCCACCTTTGGGTCATACTGCAAGCGATTTTTTAAGAGAAAATAACACTCAATTTTAAATATTTTATATGAACATTCATATACTAGCAAAAATAAGAATAATTTTTCTTTTGCAACAAAATATTTTCGCAATTTATAAAAAATAGCAACATATATTTATTTGACCAAAATCCTAACTAAACTACAAATACTAAAAATAATTGTATTAAATTAATATAAATTAAAAAATATATAGATTTGTTTAAAGGTTCAGAAAGTGTCATTCATCTTTATTGTTTTTCTTTATATTTAAATGTATATGTAGCTTTTTAAATGGAATTTTGCTGTCTTTATGAATGTTTTTAAACGTAGTCAAGAAATTCTGAGCATACTGTGTTAAAATTCAATGATGTCGCTGTAGCTGTAACTCTGCTGTGCTACTTATGAAGATTTCAATAGGAATTCAGCAAGTACGGGACATATGGCCATTCTTCGGGATGCGAGATATTTTGCTTAAATACGGAACTATCTGTTGAAATACGAGACAGGTGGCAACCCTGCTTTGACTAGACTATGAAAGACTTCCCTTGATTTAAGGGAACACAAAATATGTGGCCTTAAGTGAATGTTATTTAAAAATCTCAATAGCTGGATGTAATTAATAAAATAGCTTGTTACTAAACCTACAACTTACAAAAACTGCATCACATTCTTAAGCGTTGAGCATATTTTCACATTTTATCTTCACTCAAGCAACAGTCTACTGTATAGATATCTTCCGCGACCTTGGTAACCCTTGAGCAACAACACGTGAGCATCGGTGGTTCAGTGGTAGAATGCTCGCCTGCCACGCGGGCGGCCCGGGTTCGATTCCCGGCCGATGCAACGATATTTTTACATCCTTATTTAGTTATAAGTAATAGATAACGTAATTCTTGGCTTAGGACTGCCACCTTTGGGCCATACTGCAAGCGATGTTTTAAGAGAAAATAACACTCAATTTTAAATATTTTATATGAACATTCATATACTAGCAAAAATAAGAATAATTTTTCTTTTGCAACAAAATATTTTCGCAATTTATAAAAAATAGCAACATATATTTATTTGACCAAAATCCTAACTAAACTACAAATACTAAAAATAATTGTATTAAATTAATATAAATTAAAAAATATATAGATTTGTTTAAAGGTTCAGAAAGTGTCATTCATCTTTATTGTTTTTCTTTATATTTAAATGTATATGTAGTTTTTTAAATGGAATTTTGCTGTCTTTATGAATGTTTTTAAACGTAGTCAAGAAATTCTGAGCATACTGTGTTAAAATTCAATGATGTCGCTGTAGCTGTAGCTCTGCTGTGCTACTTATGAAGATTTCAATAGGAATTCAGCAAGTACGGGACATATGGCCATTCTTCGGGATGCGAGATATTTTGCTTAAATACGGAACTATCTGTTGAAATACGAGACAGGTGGCAACCCTGCTTTGACTAGACTATGAAAGACTTCCCTTGATTTAAGGGAACACAAAATATGTGGCCTTAAGTGAATGTTATTTAAAAATCTCAATAGCTGGATGTAATTAATAAAATAGCTTGTTACTAAACCTACAACTTACAAAAACTGCATCACATTCTTAAGCGTTGAGCATATTTTCACATTTTATCTTCACTCAAGCAACAGTCTACTGTATAGATATCTTCCGCGACCTTGGTAACCCTTGAGCCACAACACGTGAGCATCGGTGGTTCAGTGGTAGAATGCTCGCCTGCCACGCGGGCGGCCCGGGTTCGATTCCCGGCCGATGCAACGATATTTTTACATCCTTATTTAGTTATAAGTAATAGATAACGTAATTCTTGGCTTAGGACTGCCACCTTTGGGCCATACTGCAAGCGATGTTTTAAGAGAAAATAACACTCAATTTTAAATATTTTATATGAACATTCATATACTAGCAAAAATAAGAATAATTTTTCTTTTGCAACAAAATATTTTCGCAATTTATAAAAAATAGCAACATATATTTATTTGACCAAAATCCTAACTAAACTACAAATACTAAAAATAATTGTATTAAATTAATATAAATTAAAAAATATATAGATTTGTTTAAAGGTTCAGAAAGTGTCATTCATCTTTATTGTTTTTCTTTATATTTAAATGTATATGTAGTTTTTTAAATGGAATTTTGCTGTCTTTATGAATGTTTTTAAACGTAGTCAAGAAATTCTGAGCATACTGTGTTAAAATTCAATGATGTCGCTGTAGCTGTAGCTCTGCTGTGCTACTTATGAAGATTTCAATAGGAATTCAGCAAGTACGGGACATATGGCCATTCTTCGGGATGCGAGATATTTTGCTTAAATACGGAACTATCTGTTGAAATACGAGACAGGTGGCAACCCTGCTTTGACTAGACTATGAAAGACTTCCCTTGATTTAAGGGAACACAAAATATGTGGCCTTAAGTGAATGTTATTTAAAAATTTCAATAGCTGGATGTAATTAATAAAATAGCTTGTTACTAAACCTACAACTTACAAAAACTGCATCACATTCTTAAGCGTTGAGCATATTTTCACATTTTATCTTCACTCAAGCAACAGTCTACTGTATAGATATCTTCCGCGACCTTGGTAACCCTTGAGCCACAACACGTGAGCATCGGTGGTTCAGTGGTAGAATGCTCGCCTGCCACGCGGGCGGCCCGGGTTCGATTCCCGGCCGATGCAACGATATTTTTACATCCTTATTTAGTTATAAGTAATAGATAACGTAATTCTTGGCTTAGGACTGCCACCTTTGGGTCATACTGCAAGCGATGTTTTAAGAGAAAATAACACTCAATTTTAAATATTTTATATGAACATTCATATACTAGCAAAAATAAGAATAATTTTTCTTTTGCAACAAAATATTTTCGCAATTTATAAAAAATAGCAACATATATTTATTTGACCAAAATCCTAACTAAACTACAAATACTAAAAATAATTGTATTAAATTAATATAAATTAAAAAATATATAGATTTGTTTAAAGGTTCAGAAAGTGTCATTCATCTTTATTGTTTTTCTTTATATTTAAATGTATATGTAGTTTTTTAAATGGAATTTTGCTGTCTTTATGAATGTTTTTAAACGTAGTCAAGAAATTCTGAGCATACTGTGTTAAAATTCAATGATGTCGCTGTAGCTGTAGCTCTGCTGTGCTACTTATGAAGATTTCAATAGGAATTCAGCAAGTACGGGACATATGGCCATTCTTCGGGATGCGAGATATTTTGCTTAAATACGGAACTATCTGTTGAAATACGAGACAGGTGGCAACCCTGCTTTGACTAGACTATGAAAGACTTCCCTTGATTTAAGGGAACACAAAATATGTGGCCTTAAGTGAATGTTATTTAAAAATCTCAATAGCTGGATGTAATTAATAAAATAGCTTGTTACTAAACCTACAACTTACAAAAACTGCATCACATTCTTAAGCGTTGAGCATATTTTCACATTTTATCTTCACTCAAGCAACAGTCTACTGTATAGATATCTTCCGCGACCTTGGTAACCCTTGAGCCACAATACCTGAGCATCGGTGGTTCAGTGGTAGAATGCTCGCCTGCCACGCGGGCGGCCCGGGTTCGATTCCCGGCCGATGCAACGATATTTTTACATCCTTATTTAGTTATAAGTAATAGATAACGTAATTCTTGGCTTAGGACTGCCACCTTTGGGCCATACTGCAAGCGATTTTTTAAGAGAAAATAACACTCAATTTTAAATATTTTATATGAACATTCATATACTAGCAAAAATAAGAATAATTTTTCTTTTGCAACAAAATATTTTCGCAATTTATGAAAAATAGCAACATATATTTATTTGACCAAAATCCTAACTAAACTACAAATACTAAAAATAATTGTATGTATTAAATTAATATAAATTAAAAAATATATAGATTTGTTTAAAGGTTCAGAAAGTGTCATTCATCTTTATTGTTTTTCTTTATATTTAAATGTATATGTAGCTTTTTAAATGGAATTTTGCTGTCTTTATGAATGTTTTTAAACGTAGTCAAGAAATTCTGAGCATACTGTGTTAAAATTCAATGATGTCGCTGTAGCTGTAGCTCTGCTGTGCTACTTATGAAGATTTCAATAGGAATTCAGCAAGTACGGGACATATGGCCATTCTTCGGGATGCGAGATATTTTGCTTAAATACGGAACTATCTGTTGAAATACGAGACAGGTGGCAACCCTGCTTTGACTAGACTATGAAAGACTTCCCTTGATTTAAGGGAACACAAAATATGTGGCCTTAAGTGAATGTTATTTAAAAATCTCAATAGCTGGATGTAATTAATAAAATAGCTTGTTACTAAACCTACAACTTACAAAAACTGCATCACATTCTTAAGCGTTGAGCATATTTTCACATTTTATCTTCACTCAAGCAACAGTCTACTGTATAGATATCTTCCGCGACCTTGGTAACCCTTGAGCCACAACACGTGAGCATCGGTGGTTCAGTGGTAGAATGCTCGCCTGCCACGCGGGCGGCCCGGGTTCGATTCCCGGCCGATGCAACGATATTTTTACATCCTTATTTAGTTATAAGTAATAGATAACGTAATTCTTGGCTTAGGACTGCCACCTTTGGGCCATACTGCAAGCGATTTTTTAAGAGAAAATAACACTCAATTTTAAATATTTTATATGAACATTCATATACTAGCAAAAATAAGAATAATTTTTCTTTTGCAACAAAATATTTTCGCAATTTATAAAAAATAGCAACATATATTTATTTGACCAAAATCCTAACTAAACTACAAATACTAAAAATAATTGTATTAAATTAATATAAATTAAAAAATATATAGATTTGTTTAAAGGTTCAGAAAGTGTCATTCATCTTTATTGTTTTTCTTTATATTTAAATGTATATGTAGCTTTTTAAATGGAATTTTGCTGTCTTTATGAATGTTTTTAAACGTAGTCAAGAAATTCTGAGCATACTGTGTTAAAATTCAATGATGTCGCTGTAGCTGTAGCTCTGCTGTGCTACTTATGAAGATTTCAATAGGAATTCAGCAAGTACGGGACATATGGCCATTCTTCGGGATGCGAGATATTTTGCTTAAATACGGAACTATCTGTTGAAATACGAGACAGGTGGCAACCCTGCTTTGACTAGACTATGAAAGACTTCCCTTGATTTAAGGGAACACAAAATATGTGGCCTTAAGTGAATGTTATTTAAAAATCTCAATAGCTGGATGTAATTAATAAAATAGCTTGTTACTAAACCTACAACTTACAAAAACTGCATCACATTCTTAAGCGTTGAGCATATTTTCACATTTTATCTTCACTCAAGCAACAGTCTACTGTATAGATATCTTCCGCGACCTTGGTAACCCTTGAGCCACAACACGTGAGCATCGGTGGTTCAGTGGTAGAATGCTCGCCTGCCACGCGGGCGGCCCGGGTTCGATTCCCGGCCGATGCAACGATATTTTTACATCCTTATTTAGTTATAAGTAATAGATAACGTAATTCTTGGCTTAGGACTGCCACCTTTGGGCCATACTGCAAGCGATTTTTTAAGAGAAAATAACACTCAATTTTAAATATTTTATATGAACATTCATATACTAGCAAAAATAAGAATAATTTTTCTTTTGCAACAAAATATTTTCGCAATTTATAAAAAATAGCAACATATATTTATTTGACCAAAATCCTAACTAAACTACAAATACTAAAAATAATTGTATTAAATTAATATAAATTAAAAAATATATAGATTTGTTTAAAGGTTCAGAAAGTGTCATTCATCTTTATTGTTTTTCTTTATATTTAAATGTATATGTAGCTTTTTAAATGGAATTTTGCTGTCTTTATGAATGTTTTTAAACGTAGTCAAGAAATTCTGAGCATACTGTGTTAAAATTCAATGATGTCGCTGTAGCTGTAGCTCTGCTGTGCTACTTATGAAGATTTCAATAGGAATTCAGCAAGTACGGGACATATGGCCATTCTTCGGGATGCGAGATATTTTGCTTAAATACGGAACTATCTGTTGAAATACGAGACAGGTGGCAACCCTGCTTTGACTAGACTATGAAAGACTTCCCTTGATTTAAGGGAACACAAAATATGTGGCCTTAAGTGAATGTTATTTAAAAATCTCAATAGCTGGATGTAATTAATAAAATAGCTTGTTACTAAACCTACAACTTACAAAAACTGCATCACATTCTTAAGCGTTGAGCATATTTTCACATTTTATCTTCACTCAAGCAACAGTCTACTGTATAGATATCTTCCGCGACCTTGGTAACCCTTGAGCCACAACACGTGAGCATCGGTGGTTCAGTGGTAGAATGCTCGCCTGCCACGCGGGCGGCCCGGGTTCGATTCCCGGCCGATGCAACGATATTTTTACATCCTTATTTAGTTATAAGTAATAGATAACGTAATTCTTGGCTTAGGACTGCCACCTTTGGGCCATACTGCAAGCGATGTTTTAAGAGAAAATAACACTCAATTTTAAATATTTTATATGAACATTCATATACTAGCAAAAATAAGAATAATTTTTCTTTTGCAACAAAATATTTTCGCAATTTATAAAAAATAGCAACATATATTTATTTGACCAAAATCCTAACTAAACTACAAATACTAAAAATAATTGTATGTATTAAATTAATATAAATTAAAAAATATATAGATTTGTTTAAAGGTTCAGAAAGTGTCATTCATCTTTATTGTTTTTCTTTATATTTAAATGTATATGTAGCTTTTTAAATGGAATTTTGCTGTCTTTATGAATGTTTTTAAACGTAGTCAAGAAATTCTGAGCATACTGTGTTAAAATTCAATGATGTCGCTGTAGCTGTAGCTCTGCTGTGCTACTTATGAAGATTTCAATAGGAATTCAGCAAGTACGGGACATATGGCCATTCTTCGGGATGCGAGATATTTTGCTTAAATACGGAACTATCTGTTGAAATACGAGACAGGTGGCAACCCTGCTTTGACTAGACTATGAAAGACTTCCCTTGATTTAAGGGAACACAAAATATGTGGCCTTAAGTGAATGTTATTTAAAAATCTCAATAGCTGGATGTAATTAATAAAATAGCTTGTTACTAAACCTACAACTTACAAAAACTGCATCACATTCTTAAGCGTTGAGCATATTTTCACATTTTATCTTCACTCAAGCAACAGTCTACTATATAGATATCTTCCGCGACCTTGGTAACCCTTGAGCCACAACACGTGAGCATCGGTGGCAGTGGTAGAATGCTCGCCTGCCACGCGGGCGGCCCGGGTTCGATTCCCGGCCGATGCAACGATATTTTTACATCCTTATTTAGTTATAAGTAATAGATAACGTAATTCTTGGCTTAGGACTGCCACCTTTGGGCCATACTGCAAGCGATGTTTTAAGAGAAAATAACACTCAATTTTAAATATTTTATATGAACATTCATATACTAGCAAAAATAAGAATAATTTTTCTTTTGCAACAAAATATTTTCGCAATTTATAAAAAATAGCAACATATATTTATTTGACCAAAATCCTAACTAAACTACAAATACTAAAAATAATTGTATTAAATTAATATAAATTAAAAAATATATAGATTTGTTTAAAGGTTCAGAAAGTGTCATTCATCTTTATTGTTTTTCTTTATATTTAAATGTATATGTAGTTTTTTAAATGGAATTTTGCTGTCTTTATGAATGTTTTTAAACGTAGTCAAGAAATTCTGAGCATACTGTGTTAAAATTCAATGATGTCGCTGTAGCTGTAGCTCTGCTGTGCTACTTATGAAGATTTCAATAGGAATTCAGCAAGTACGGGACATATGGCC
Source organism: Agriotes lineatus (assembly GCA_940337035.1). Taxonomy (NCBI): domain Eukaryota; kingdom Metazoa; phylum Arthropoda; class Insecta; order Coleoptera; family Elateridae; genus Agriotes; species Agriotes lineatus. The sequence goes on from CALNHX010013404.1 coordinate 13,416, forward strand.
ATTCTTCGGGATGCGAGATATTTTGCTTAAATACGGAACTATCTGTTGAAATACGAGACAGGTGGCAACCCTGCTTTGACTAGACTATGAAAGACTTCCCTTGATTTAAGGGAACACAAAATATGTGGCCTTAAGTGAATGTTATTTAAAAATCTCAATAGCTGGATGTAATTAATAAAATAGCTTGTTACTAAACCTACAACTTACAAAAACTGCATCACATTCTTAAGCGTTGAGCATATTTTCACATTTTATCTTCACTCAAGCAACAGTCTACTATATAGATATCTTCCGCGACCTTGGTAACCCTTGAGCCACAACACGTGAGCATCGGTGGTTCAGTGGTAGAATGCTCGCCTGCCACGCGGGCGGCCCGGGTTCGATTCCCGGCCGATGCAACGATATTTTTACATCCTTATTTAGTTATAAGTAATAGATAACGTAATTCTTGGCTTAGGACTGCCACCTTTGGGCCATACTGCAAGCGATTTTTTAAGAGAAAATAACACTCAATTTTAAATATTTTATATGAACATTCATATACTAGCAAAAATAAGAATAATTTTTCTTTTGCAACAAAATATTTTCGCAATTTATAAAAAATAGCAACATATATTTATTTGACCAAAATCCTAACTAAACTACAAATACTAAAAATAATTGTATGTATTAAATTAATATAAATTAAAAAATATATAGATTTGTTTAAAGGTTCAGAAAGTGTCATTCATCTTTATTGTTTTTCTTTATATTTAAATGTATATGTAGCTTTTTAAATGGAATTTTGCTGTCTTTATGAATGTTTTTAAACGTAGTCAAGAAATTCTGAGCATACTGTGTTAAAATTCAATGATGTCGCTGTAGCTGTAGCTCTGCTGTGCTACTTATGAAGATTTCAATAGGAATTCAGCAAGTACGGGACATATGGCCATTCTTCGGGATGCGAGATATTTTGCTTAAATACGGAACTATCTGTTGAAATACGAGACAGGTGGCAACCCTGCTTTGACTAGACTATGAAAGACTTCCCTTGATTTAAGGGAACACAAAATATGTGGCCTTAAGTGAATGTTATTTAAAAATCTCAATAGCTGGATGTAATTAATAAAATAGCTTGTTACTAAACCTACAACTTACAAAAACTGCATCACATTCTTAAGCGTTGAGCATATTTTCACATTTTATCTTCACTCAAGCAACAGTCTACTGTATAGATATCTTCCGCGACCTTGGTAACCCTTGAGCCACAACACGTGAGCATCGGTGGTTCAGTGGTAGAATGCTCGCCTGCCACGCGGGCGGCCCGGGTTCGATTCCCGGCCGATGCAACGATATTTTTACATCCTTATTTAGTTATAAGTAATAGATAACGTAATTCTTGGCTTAGGACTGCCACCTTTGGGCCATACTGCAAGCGATTTTTTAAGAGAAAATAACACTCAATTTTAAATATTTTATATGAACATTCATATACTAGCAAAAATAAGAATATTTTTCTTTTGCAACAAAATATTTTCGCAATTTATAAAAAATAGCAACATATATTTATTTGACCAAAATCCTAACTAAACTACAAATACTAAAAATAATTGTATTAAATTAATATAAATTAAAAAATATATAGATTTGTTTAAAGGTTCAGAAAGTGTCATTCATCTTTATTGTTTTTCTTTATATTTAAATGTATATGTAGTTTTTAAATGGAATTTTGCTGTCTTTATGAATGTTTTTCAACGTAGTCAAGAAATTCTGAGCATACTGTGTTAAAATTCAATGATGTCGCTGTAGCTGTAGCTCTGCTGTGCTACTTATGAAGATTTCAATAGGAATTCAGCAAGTACGGGACATATGGCCATTCTTCGGGATGCGAGATATTTTGCTTAAATACGGAACTATCTGTTGAAATACGAGACAGGTGGCAACCCTGCTTTGACTAGACTATGAAAGACTTCCCTTGATTTAAGGGAACACAAAATATGTGGCCTTAAGTGAATGTTATTTAAAAATCTCAATAGCTGGATGTAATTAATAAAATAGCTTGTTACTAAACCTACAACTTACAAAAACTGCATCACATTCTTAAGCGTTGAGCATATTTTCACATTTTATCTTCACTCAAGCAACAGTCTACTGTATAGATATCTTCCGCGACCTTGGTAACCCTTGAGCCACAACACGTGAGCATCGGTGGTTCAGTGGTAGAATGCTCGCCTGCCACGCGGGCGGCCCGGGTTCGATTCCCGGCCGATGCAACGATATTTTTACATCCTTATTTAGTTATAAGTAATAGATAACGTAATTCTTGGCTTAGGACTGCCACCTTTGGGCCATACTGCAAGCGATGTTTTAAGAGAAAATAACACTCAATTTTAAATATTTTATATGAACATTCATATACTAGCAAAAATAAGAATAATTTTTCTTTTGCAACAAAATATTTTCGCAATTTATAAAAAATAGCAACATATATTTATTTGACCAAAATCCTAACTAAACTACAAATACTAAAAATAATTGTATTAAATTAATATAAATTAAAAAATATATAGATTTGTTTAAAGGTTCAGAAAGTGTCATTCATCTTTATTGTTTTTCTTTATATTTAAATGTATATGTAGTTTTTTAAATGGAATTTTGCTGTCTTTATGAATGTTTTTAAACGTAGTCAAGAAATTCTGAGCATACTGTGTTAAAATTCAATGATGTCGCTGTAGCTGTAGCTCTGCTGTGCTACTTATGAAGATTTCAATAGGAATTCAGCAAGTACGGGACATATGGCCATTCTTCGGGATGCGAGATATTTTGCTTAAATACGGAACTATCTGTTGAAATACGAGACAGGTGGCAACCCTGCTTTGACTAGACTATGAAAGACTTCCCTTGATTTAAGGGAACACAAAATATGTGGCCTTAAGTGAATGTTATTTAAAAATCTCAATAGCTGGATGTAATTAATAAAATAGCTTGTTACTAAACCTACAACTTACAAAAACTGCATCACATTCTTAAGCGTTGAGCATATTTTCACATTTTATCTTCACTCAAGCAACAGTCTACTATATAGATATCTTCCGCGACCTTGGTAACCCTTGAGCCACAACACGTGAGCATCGGTGGCAGTGGTAGAATGCTCGCCTGCCACGCGGGCGGCCCGGGTTCGATTCCCGGCCGATGCAACGATATTTTTACATCCTTATTTAGTTATAAGTAATAGATAACGTAATTCTTGCTTAGGACTGCCACCTTTGGGCCATACTGCAAGCGATTTTTAAGAGAAAATAACACTCAATTTTAAATATTTTATATGAACATTCATATACTAGCAAAAATAAGAATAATTTTTCTTTTGCAACAAAATATTTTCGCAATTTATAAAAAATAGCAACATATATTTATTTGACCAAAATCCTAACTAAACTACAAATACTAAAAATAATTGTATGTATTAAATTAATATAAATTAAAAAATATATAGATTTGTTTAAAGGTTCAGAAAGTGTCATTCATCTTTATTGTTTTTCTTTATATTTAAATGTATATGTAGCTTTTTAAATGGAATTTTGCTGTCTTTATGAATGTTTTTAAACGTAGTCAAGAAATTCTGAGCATACTGTGTTAAAATTCAATGATGTCGCTGTAGCTGTAGCTCTGCTGTGCTACTTATGAAGATTTCAATAGGAATTCAGCAAGTACGGGACATATGGCCATTCTTCGGGATGCGAGATATTTTGCTTAAATACGGAACTATCTGTTGAAATACGAGACAGGTGGCAACCCTGCTTTGACTAGACTATGAAAGACTTCCCTTGATTTAAGGGAACACAAAATATGTGGCCTTAAGTGAATGTTATTTAAAAATCTCAATAGCTGGATGTAATTAATAAAATAGCTT
>CALNHX010013405.1:0-17271 GCA_940337035.1 Agriotes lineatus
GAACTAATAAAGTGAATTTTTATTCTATGGGTTTCTAGTAGTTCTCTTACAACTGAATTTTTAAATTCTAATCCGTTATCGGAAATGATCTGTTCTGGTATACAATGATGGGTAAAATACTTTACAAGATTATTAACTACTTCGATTCCTTGTGACGAATTAAGCTTATATGCTTGACCATATTTAGAAAAAGAATCTACGATTGTCAAAAACTTACAGTTTTCTAAAGATATACTGTCGACATGTACAATTTGAAATGGTTTAACAGCAGTAGGTGTAATATTGAATTCTAATCGAAGTGGTCTCCTGTCATATTTTGTTAATTGGCAGATTTCACAATCGTTTATAAAAGTTTGAATAGATTTTTGTTGATTGGGCCAATAGTACGTATTGGTTATTCGCTTTACTGTTTCTTCGATTCCTCTATGATTACTTTTGCCTTCATGATGAGCTTGAATAGTTTGCTTAATTTCGTCATCGTTAATGACGTCGATTAATTTTTTAGTACATTTAATCATATTAATTTGAGAATTTTTGAAATATTTTTGAAGCACAGAGCTAAATTTTTCGTATATTGGGTCTTCAAAATAAACATAGTATTTAACTTTTGGCACTACATGTTCTTTAATAAATCTAATTATTTCTTGTTCATAATTATTTTTGGAAAATTGTACCAATATTCTTTGCTTGGTTTCATATAATTTAATTTTAGAAATTTCTGCTGGTGCAAAGTTTACTTCTGAAATAATTATTTGATTTTTCCCAAAATTTACGGGACAGTCAACAATAGGAATCCCTGCTATTGGGTCTTCGATATTTGAATGAACCGTTGCGTTACTGTCTTCGACGGCGTTAGCTAAGTTATCTACATCACCCGTTTCGACAATAATTGACTCATTATCAGTTTGATTTGGATTTGGTTTAAGTTGTTCGTTAAATGTTTCCATATATTCGAATATTAAAGGTTCTTTTGTGGCTTCGTTCATATTAAGTTCTACACGAGACAAAGCATCTGCATTTTTATTTAAACAACCTTTTTTATAAATAATTTCGTAGTCAAATTCCTCTAATTTGAGACGCCATCTCACTAGCTTTGAATTTGGCTCCTTAAGTGAAAACAGCCACTGAAGGGGTTTGTGGTCGGTTACAATTTTAAATCTTCTGCCAAAGAGATACGGCCTAAAATATTTTACAGCCCACACGATGGCTAAAAGCTCCTTTTCGATTGTGGAGTAATTTATTTCAGAAGAATTAAGAGTTCTGCTTGCATAAGCTATTGGTAGATCGGAACCGATTTTACCTTGAGAAAGAACGGCGCCTAGCGCAAAGTTACTTGCGTCGGTCGTTAAAATAAATGGTTCAGAAAAATTTGGATACTGAAGGATTGGTTCGTTAATTAGTAAATTTTTACATAACTCAAAACATTTAATATATTCGGGATCCTTAGGATTTATTTCAGAATCCTTCTTTAAGCATTTAGTTAAAGGTTTTGTGATTTTTGCAAAATCTTTTATGAACTTTCTATAATAACCTAAAAGATCAAGGAAGCCTTTTATTTGTTTGGTGGTTTTTGGCAATGGAAAGCATTGAATTGCTTTAATTTTTTCCGGGTTAGGTTTTACACCATTTGCTGTTACAATATGACCTAAATAAGCCACTTCCTTCCTTAGAAATTCTGACTTATCTAGTTGAATTTTAAAATTTGATTGCCTTAGCCTATCAAATACTTCCTTTAAGCGATCGACATGTTCTTGTAAGCTAGTACTAAAAACTATAATGTCGTCGAGATACACGAGGCATTTTTCATTTTGTATACCCCTTAATATATTGTCCATAACCCTTTGGAAGCAGGACGGCGAATTTTTAAGCCCGAAGGGTAAGCGTAAAAATTCGAATTTTTCATTTTCTGTGCTAAAAGCAGTTTTTTGAATGTCCTCTTCAGCCATTTCAATTTGGTGAAACCCTGATGCGAGGTCAATGGTGGTAAAATAATGACAACGGCCTAATTTATCTAGCAAATCGTTGATATTTGGCAAGGGATACCTATCACCTATAGTTTTTTCATTTAATTTCCTATAATCTATCACAATTCGCCATTTTTGTTTGCCAGATGCATCAAGTTTCTTGGGGACTATCCATATTGGGGATGACCAAGGGGAATGCGAAGGCCTAATTATATTTTGCTCTAACATACTTGCAATTTGCCTTTGTACTTCTTTCCTATGAATTTCAGGATATCTGTACGATTTAGTGTAGACTGGTATTTCATCTACAGTTTTTATTGAATGTTTAACTTCACTTGTAAAAGTTAACTGGTTACCTTCAACATGAAATATATCGGAATATTCTTTAATTAGCTTTAAAATAGTTTGACGTTCTTCTGAATTCATATGTTCAGTTCGAACCATTGAAATGTCGAATTTGTATTTTTCGAAATTCAAATTATTAAAATTAGGACTCCTTTTACCAAGAGATTCGTATTCATCGAATTTTTCTACTTTTAATGGTTTTAGGGAACCTACATTTTTAATAGAATCTGATTGATTCAGAATAGAACAAATTGCTTGATAATTGTGCACTTTAGTAAGGCACTGTGGTATTTCTAATTCTGCTATTTTTGTATAAGGTACGATTACGTCACCTTCTTTAATATTTTGTACATCAATTTTAATTATTTGTTCAGAATTAGGTTGTACTACCATTGGCGAATTATAATAATTTATTTTTATTTGTGCATTGGGTGTTATTAGCAAGTGTTTATCTAAATCTACTGTTGCTTTAAGTAATTTTAAATTATCCATTCCAAGCAAACAATCAAAATGCTTATGAAAATTGAATAAATAAAATTTTAATGGAGCTACGTTGGCTTTAAATATTTTTGAACAGGGGACACGAGTACTAAAATTTTCTACTGATGTACCGTGTGCTGTTGATATTTGAAAAGGGTCATTTATAATTGAATTTTTAAAACATTTTTGAGCGATTTTAGGATTAACAAAAGATTTAGTGCTTCCAGTATCTATTAAAATTTTTAATTTATGTTCTGGAAATAAAATATAGGGTAATGCACTGTCATTGTATGAATTCAATTGAAATCTTGGGATTCTAGATGTTCCGAGGCTTCTTCCCGAAAAAACTGATTTTCGGCTTCATTATCGTCATGTTCATCGGGCATTTCAACTGAGGGTTGAGAATCGTCGATATTGTGCAGTTCTTCAACTATATAATTTTGATGGTTGGGTTTGAACTGGTTTTGGCGATAATTTTGGCCTGAAAATTGTGAATTCTGAGGTTTCCATGTATTCCTTGTAGAAATACTCATGGGAGATGGTTTTGGAAAGTTTTTAGTTTGATTGGGCCTAAAAACATCAACTTGATTTCTACTACTTTGTGGACGTGCATTATTATTCGAAGAATGTTCCTGTGCATTGCTATAAAAATAATTTTGTTTAAACGCAGGTTGCGAATTATGAGGATAATTTGTTAATTGCAAGGGAAATGTCATTCTTGGTCTAGTTTGAAAAGGTGGTTTATTCTGAGGATTTAATTTTTGTGAAAATTTAAACCTGGACGACTGAGCTGGTTTTTGCTGGCTAGTCGTTAATTGAAAATCGTTGGTTAACATACGCAATGCAGCATTTAAATCTGCAGGATTTTTAGTACGCATTAAAGAACCAATTGGATCTTTTAAACCTAGTAGTAACACTCTTAGAGCTAAGTTGCGAGAATATTGTGTTAATATAATGGCTTCTGCTTTTACCATCTGAGTTGTTATGTTAGCAACAGTTAAATTTAATACTTGTTGAACCCTATTATAAAACTCAAATGCGCTTTCGTTTTCCTGTTTTAAATTTGTGAGTTCAATATTTAAAGTGTAAATATCACGTTTATCAGCATAAGTATTCAACAATGCAGTTTTTAAATCTAACCAATTTATAATTACACAAGACGAGATATTAATTGCAGCGTCTCCTTTGATTTTAGCTAAGATGCTAGACATCAGATATTCATTCTGAAAGTCCTCAGCGTTATCCTTATTATAAAATTTGGTAACTAATTTTTGGCATATTTCAATAAACCTAGGGAGTAGTTCCGTTTCTCCATGAAATTCCGGGATCATTCCCAAGTATTCCTGTTTTAGTACAGGTGGTTCCGTCATTTTTGACGTATTTAAATTACTTGCGTTTGAATGAGTACTGTTAAAAATTGTTGGTGGTAAAATTTTAGAATGCGAGTCTGAATCAGAATTTGTATCTTCGTCAGAACTATCTGAATTAAATTGTTTACAAGGCCCTCTATATGACATAGGTACTTACAGCAAAATTACTGTCTCTCCATGCGTCCTGGTTGAACACAGAGCCTCCTTCGATGTGCCTTCGAAGTCTTCTCGTTAAGCTACTCTCCCTTTCACTTAACTGGATGCGGAAAGTTGGAAACTCCGAAAAAAATCACAAGTTCCGGATTTTTATATTTATGGTCAATAAATCGTTGATACGAATCGATATTATGTTCATTAACACCGTTTGACCATCCTACCGACTGCGCCACTTAAATTACGTATTGCCGTAAGGTCCTTTTTAAAAACAATTTTATTTTGACAAGATTACAAAAATTACGCAAAGTACATGTTACTATTACGAGTTCTAACTTCAGACTGCCGCTGATAACATAAAAAGTGCAAGATGTCATAACTCAGGCGAGCGCGTGGATTCCGCTGACACAACAGAGTCACATAAGCCGCCAGGTTCACTAACACTGCTATTACGTGGAACTGCCTGTAATATAACTTACATATAAAATAAAAATAATAAAAATATGTATCATACGGGGGTAATACAAAATTTTCCAAAAAAGAATCAAAATTCGAATAGGAGGCCGTGACTTTGTATTTGAGCATAACTTTTAATTCTAAACAACTTTTCTCAATAAAATTTTGCTATATTTTTTGAAATAAGGTAACTTTGTTCTTGAACGAATTTCATATTTTTTGTCCTGCCCTGTATATTGTTTGACTTGAAGCCATTCTAAGGGCATCTGATATGGTTATCGAACATGCACTAACTTTTGGCGGTATTTAAATTTCGATTGTACAACTAATAAAAAAATTTCCCATTTGTTGCACACTTAATGGACCACACTGTATACGAACATATGTATAAAACGAAATAGCATCGAGAAATCTCGAAAAATACTGTTTTAGTACTTCATATAATAATGGCGTTTAATTCACAATCGTATAATCAATTTTAAAATTATTCTTGAAAACACCAATGATTTTATGTGCATCTTGTCTTGGAACATTTTCTCAAAAGAATTGGAATCACCCTTCTCGAAATAAGATGCAAAATATTCTAGTAAGAATTAGACGAAACAAAAGTAACAAAAGCTTGTCTTGAGCATTTGGGTGGATACGGAGGCACTATGTTTCCAGGTCCTCAAAATTCATGTTTGTCTTGTCTTCATTTACTGGATGCAAACCATAACTAAGACTAAACGTTTATGCCATAAGATTTCAACATTGACCATAATGCTTGTATTTAGTATTGACTGAAGAAAAACCCATATCTATAAATTTTTCTGAACAAATACTGAACTCCGATATAAGTTTTATCTTCTCCGCCCCACTTCTTTCAGTCTAACACTTTTTACTTCCTTTTCTACAATACAGGAGGCATTTGATTAACCGAAATCGAGTTTACAACAGATCCTCACGTTTTAGAGTCCCCTGAACCCAAAAAAATGTTCTTGTTCATTGGTCTGTCTGTCTGTGTGCCTGTGTCTCTATCTGTCTGCGTGTCTGTGTGTGAACAGAATATTTCAAAAACGAAAAGGGATATGACGTTGAAATTTCATATATAAGTTTTGTGTACGATCTAGATGCGACAGCAAGCTTTTGAAGAAAATCGCATAACCCGAAATATGGTGTTTACTCTTGTGATTTTTCAAACGTTATATTTTTATTACACTCTGCGTATTACAGTGTTTTGATGTGAGATAGGTGATTTTCCAGTTGAAAACCTCTAAAATGGTTTTTTTTTTGGTTTTTATATAATGTAGTTGGGAATCTAAACACAAATGTTAAGACTAATTATAAGATCACTGTAAAAGGAAGTTGTGTGCGTGTATCATACCAGATATTTTTTTATAAGTGGGTACCGGTTGTATAATATTATGGTTCAGTTTTGAACTTAGTTTAATTTGGTAATGTATATTGCAGCTTCAATGGTGACCGCTAATCCTCAGTGGAATACGGAAGGGCAACCTGTATTTTGCCTTATTGTATTGAGTTGAGCCTATGTATATATACGTGTTGACCCTGGATTCGTCCACAAATCTTCAAGAAAAACGTTAAAAACATATGATTCTAACACTGACGTTTATTTTTTGCTTTGCCAACACCTGTCTTCAATCTTCATGCTGATCTTTCTCGTTCTTCTTTCGCACCTAGGGTCAGCATGAGTCGATTTCCTATCCCATCGAAATTGCTTAGATCAAAAATTCAGTTGGAAAAATGACAGCTCATTTTTTTCAAAAATTGCAGAAATGCCTTCATTCTAAATAAAGTTAGTAAAAACGTCTAAACTGTGACAGCTGCTGGACAACAGGAAATTATAATTGTTTATAATGCTTTTAAATCACACAAAAATCTTCTCTCGCAATAGTTATTTATGTATTTAGTGTGAAATAGTATGTATGTGGTATTAGGATTAAAAGTATCACTTTGTTTGACAAGCAATTATATTTCCATTGCGAGGCGAAGCGCAGCGTAGCCAAGCGAATGCAAAAATTTCGAGTCAAACAGAGTCACTTTTAATCCGAATAATACAATAAAAGATCAAAATTTTAAATGATTGATTGCTTTTGACGTTTCTCGTTTAAAAAGCATTGGGACAACTGCATTATAGGTACCTTGTTTTTAGTGCTTTTAACCTTAGGAACTAAAAGGGTTGCCTAACAACATATACTTTTTGTATCAATTAGAGAAACGTTATCTTTAATGACAGGTTTTGGTATTAAAAGTAATGACTTTTAAAACGGTTGTAGAAAATAGTATATTGTTTTGTTAGGATTAAGAGTGTTTGAGAAGCAGTTATGTTTGCATTTGTGAGGCGAAGCGAAGCGTATCCGAGCGAATGCAAAATTGCGAGTCAAACAGTAACTTTATATCTGAATAATACATACTATTTTTTCTGCAACCAAGAAATGTAAAAAATATTCAAAATTGTAAATTATTGGCTGCTTTTGACGTTTCTCATTTAAAAAGCAGTGGGACAACTGCATCCATAGGCGACTAAGTAGAACTTACTTTTAGTTCATAGGAAGTAATAGATATTTATGCATTAAGGGAGATATGAATATGTTTTTTCCCTGAGGTTGACAAGTGTTACAGACCGAGGGCCTCTGGCCCGAGGTCTGTAAGTCAACCGAAGGTAAAGAACATGAATATCTCCCGTGGTGCATACAATATTTTATCTACTAGCATATGCGTAAAAATAGTATAAAATTTCAAAATGTCATAATGACATTTAAAATTAGAATATGTAAGTAACATCAAGGATTGCCTCATTGTATGGTTGCTAAGACGTTAATTGTAGTTGCATTGTTACCATGAGTTTGAGGGAGAAATAATTTGACAAGTCCCTTGGGAGGTATAAGTAGCTTTTCATATTTTGTTTCTATGACGAAAATGTACAATATCATGTTGCTAGTAGATAAAGTACTTTTTTTGGACTTCCGGGACTAAAGTTGATACTTTAGTTCCCGTAAACAGGGACTAAAGTAGCTCATTTAATCCCTAGGGACTAAAGTAAAAATGATACCGTAACTATGGTAAGTTTATGTACACACGAGGGCAGTAGGTTAGGTTTTGTTTGTCATTTGACACACACTGATGCAAAACTTAACCTGAAAATCTCGAATTTGACATATACTGACAATACACTTCAGTACTGCCAACTGATTCAGGCTATCCAGGACCTGCTGCAATTCAGTTTTTAATAAATTGTAATTGTCAGTTTCCAAATTGACAGATTCTAAATTTTGAAAATGTTTGATGATAATGTTCCCAAAAGTGCAAAAAATAGCGTATATACCTCGGGACTAAAGTGCATAAATCCCTTGAGTGGTTGTTGCCCTCGGACTTCCCCTTGAGGCGACAAACTCCACTCGCGGGATTAAATGGTGCACTTTAGTCCCTCATGATATAATATACTATTAATCCTGGGTACTAAGAGTGTTGTATCAGTAAGAGAAACGTCAACTTTAGTGGCGGTATTTTGATATTAAAAGTGGTGACCTTGAAAATGGTTGCAGAAAAGAGACCGCTATAATCAAAATACGCACATTTTGAAGTAATTAAACGTTCGCAACACGATATGAATGTTTAGCGGATTGTAATAATAAATGAATGCTGTGTTAAAATTACAAAAGTCGCATTGAAATGAACTAGTTGGATAAATGAATTCGATGCATGTTCCTGGTGCAGCCTTTTTCCTCCTAGCTTGTCTATGTTTTCAACACCTTTTAGAAGTACGTTGACATATTTCCAGTGACAATGGTCCTGTTATACAATGACTTGGTTGACAGCAGCCCTCGACTGTTTTTAATTCGACGTCCAATTTGAATATCCTCTCGGGCTATCATCGCCGGATCGTCGTAGCTCAAAACCAATCTGGAGTCGGCGCTCACTGCTGCAGACAGATCTAGATAGAACTAATTGGTTTATAGCGTGTATTTCGGTGATATTTTTATTTGTAATCTACACATGCATATTCATAAGTAATTAACGAAATCGTTCAGCTCACGTCACTATCATTCTTGAAGTATGGGTATCACTGACAGACGCACGGATATAATTTAAAGTCTTTATAATGCTTTTGTTGCTCTGCATTGGATCAAGTTGTCGAATAAAGATTAACGGCGTTAATGCCGCACGTAATATGAAGTACTGTCAAATAAGTAATACCGATTTGTTGTAGCTGCATGTTGTAATAGCCGCCTTGATTTTATTTATTAACCGGTCCTGCCTTGCCCAGTCCCCTTTCTGAATTTATATCAGAAGTAAAGACTTACTTGTATTGCAGGTTAACTCAATTTATTGGAATTGTAAAGTGGCATATTTAAGGATATGACAACAATCAAGCCCTTACATTAGAATACGAAACATTTTTAATTTATATTTATATTTAATTTCGTGGTTTTTGTTGAATAACTTGTAATTTCACATGAGATAGGATAGAATAATTTATCTCAAATTAAAGGCACAATGTATTTTAAATTAATATAATTTCATTCTTTATTATTATAAAAGCACAGAAAACTATTTTTTAAATTTGAGATATTAATTATACAATCGCAGTTATTAAATATAGCAAAATATATCATGAATCATTGGAATAATTATAAGAATATGATTTATAGGCTGAAATTGCTTGAGGCTTTTATGGTTACTTGAACTTGAACTATCTATAAGCCTAAATTTAATTTAATATTTATAGTTTGGTAATATTACTACTTTTAATTAATGTGATTGTGGTCTAGGAAAATATGATGATAATGGATGTCTTTTATGAACAACTCAAAGAATGGGAAGGCCGGGGCTGGTAGCCCAGTGGTAAACATCCTGACTACTGATCTAAGGGTCGCGAGTTCCACTCCCGGTCCCGGTGAGATTTTTAAAAAATTAAAAAAAGTGGATATAAACCTCTACATAATGTCATCATTCGGAAGTATGTAAAGACGTGGGTCCCATGCTAACGGGTGTCCGTCGGCAAATTTCATTTTTAAACTTGAATAAAATTTTTATTTCTTAAAATATGTTATTGAAAAAAAAATATAAAATAAACCTTAATCTTTGGGAATTATTTGTGAAACAGCACATCCGCCAAATGACGTCCCTCACGTCGTATCATTTCTTCCAAACGAACTTGAAAATTTTGCATCACACGCGTAAGCATAGCAGGTGTAATCGCACGAATTTCTCGGGTGATGTTCTGCTTTAACACATTCAAAGTGGCCACTGGACACCCACTTTTTTTTGGGGGGGATATCTCAAATCAAAAGTCTACGAGAATGCACCACCCACTTTGGATGTGTTGAAGCAGAACATCACCCGAGAAATTCGCGCGATTACACCTGCTATGCTTACGCGTGTGATGCAAAATTTTCAAGTTCGTTTGGAAGAAGTGATACGACGTGGGAGGCGTCATTTGGCGGATGTGCTGTTTCACAAATAATTTCCCAAAGATTAAGGTTTATTTTGTATATTTTTTCAATAACATACTTTAAGAAATAAAAATTTTATTTCAGTTTAAAAATTAAATTTGCCGGCGGATATCCGTTACTACGATGTGTAGCATGTAAAAGATCCCTTGTTAGTGTTGGAACCTCTTAGTCTCGCAAAGTTCTAAATATGACTTAGACCATATGACCAAAGCAGCCGGTGCCTAAGGTACCTGGTACTCCGCATGCTTAGACCTTGTCCATAATAAACAAACAAACAAAGAATGGCAAATCGACAGTCTAGCAGGAATTTTTGTTTCAGTGAGATACGTTATTCTGCTTAGTTCCTCTAATATTTTATTTTTTAAGCTATTTTATCAATGTTGTCTAATTTTTTTATTTGATTTTATGTTTAATATTAGAAAAGGCAGTTAACGATTTTGCAAAACATATCGGTAAACCCTAAAGTTGTGTAACAAGGGAAGAGGATGCGTCATAATATTCTTTATCTACTCCAGTGGGATAAGTAACGCATTACGTCACTCATTGGACACTATTTCAGTTAGGTAATGAAGCTCATTACACCACTCAGTTATGTAATGGTTTCATTACGCAACTGAGTTGTGTAATGACTTCATTACGTAACTGAAATAGTGTCAAATTAATGACGTAATGACATTTGCCTACTAAAATATTTTTGAAAATGACAGATCTGACACTTCTCTTAATGCACTTTTCTCAATTTTAGGCAGTCGTAGATAAAATTTTGTACAATACATGTGTGATAATGCATCATTAATATACTTGTGTGCTTACATACACATATATTAATAATGCTGTTATCCCACTTGTATAGTAAATAACTATTACATTACGCCTACAGTTTATAGCTTCAGGAATTATGAAAGCAAGCGGTTTAAGTGATGTTCTACATACATAAAGTACACCTTTATTGCAATTTAAATGAACCGATTATAATGTGCTCAAAATATATTTGGCTTCAAAATACGAGGATCGTTCGAAATGTACGTGACCCAACACAGAGATGGCGCGACTTCGTCTGAATCTTCCTTATCGTTACTCGGAACATCCTTTCTTAGTATGGTACGACGATCTGTCAATTAGTCTGTGTTTGACAGTGCGACAAAGTAAAAGTTTCGAGAGATTTTCTAAACAATGAAAAAACTAAGTTGCAAGCAGTGATAAAGTACTTTCATTTGACAGGCTTAACATCAACCGAAATCAAAGCAGCGTTGGATTCGACACTTTTGGAGCCAGCTTCTTCGTTTAAAATTGGAAAAAATACTTCGCGCGTTGATTGCTACGGTTTCTCACATCGGAACAAAACTGAATCGTTGGAGTATTTCTCGCGACCATTTGGCACTTTTTCATTGCAATCCGAAGGACTGTTTGCGCCGTTTCATAACCGTCGATACAACCTGGGTCAAAGTTTGTACTCCTGAAACCAAGGAAGCAGGAAAGTTTACGGCAACTGCGTTTTGAGATTCTCTTGGAATTATCTCGGTGGACTGCTTGGAAAAGGAAAACACGATAAATGGTGAATATTATACCAAGTTTGTTACCGTTCGAAAGCCCTCTAGCGCTGAAGATTCAAATTTCGCGCGTCGTATTCTCAGCTTTGCGGAGATGTTTTTTGTTTGGGCGAGTTAGTTTTGCATTCAAGCGACCCGTTGTTTCTTTTTCGCCCTGTTTAGGCGTTTCATCTCCTTGTGCTAGACGGAGTGTGATGTTTTGGTAGCCCCGCTGTTACGGCAGTAAAGTTTGCTGAAGTTTTCGTTTATATTGCCCAAATTTGGGCTGCTACTGTCTTCGCCGGCCTCGCTAGATGATATTGCTGTCAAGTTTTCCTGGTATGATGACCTTCTTGGATGCGTGATTGTTCTCACTCTTCGGTCCCGGTAAATTGTAGCGATAGGGTGTCCTTGGCCGCAATCTAGGCGTTGGGCCACTTGCTATTACCAAGAGCTAAGGTTATACTCAGGAAGCAACTCACCAAGGGAGCAACATTGGCAATTTTTGCTTTTTTTTACTATTAACTTGCAAATTGTAGGGCAGACTGCTACCAGGGCTGGATCCTTCAGATTCCCCGTGCAGTTTTAAGGTGTCTTAGTACATTGAGATTAGTTGTTGTGCCGATTTTTCAGCGGCTTCGATAGAATCCTTCAGATTTCTCGGATTTCACCTTGTTTTTTGTGCGATAATCTTTGATTTGGTTCTCGTAACATTGGACGTTCAGTTGTGTTATTGCGACAGCACCTCAAATGAATTTTTCCTTGAGGACTCGTCGGAGCTTAAGTTGCTTTATTTAATGATATTCAATCTTTAACTGTTATTCACCAAGTTTGTCTCTAATATAATTATTATTGTATTTATCCATTTGGCTATTATGATTGCAAAGCGCATCTTACTGCAAATTCAGTTATGACCCGGTCGATATATTTACTGCATTTCAGATTAGGGTGATTTTGGTTAATTTCTGAGTTTATGAGTCCTTTTGTATTGATGAGCAACTTTAACCTTTTCTAAAGAACCGCACGTCGTCTTCACGGTTTAGCTATCCGGCTTGTCAAATGGCCCATGTCATCACAAGGGTTTGATTTTGACAAGTTATTGCGACAATTGAACTATAAAATCGAAAAGAAACAGCCTTTTCTGACAAATAATAAAGTACTTTTTTTCTATAGCACATGTTAAAGTGTGCATTTATCAATTCAAAACAAAAGGTCAAGTTTTACTTTAACAGCAAGGGTAGATAAAGTAGCACTTTAACACCAAGGATAGATAAAGTAATTTAATTTTCTAACTTTTGTTTAAATTAAATATGACAGCTTCGTATTATCGTAGCAACCCAATCTAGCTACTGACATTTTGAAATGTGAATGACTGTCCTTATTTTCTTTTGAAATTGTTAAAAGTTCTTGCTATAGAAAAAAATATTGTATTATACACGACGATAAAGTTATTTCTATCCACTCTTGAATCATTAACGTCTCGACTTCGTCTCGACGTTAAACGATTCACTCGTGTATAAAATTTAACTTTATCGTCTTGTATAATAAATTACTATTATCCGCAAACGTCACAAAAGTGACAACTTATTTGTCTTTATTGACAAGGTAAAAGTGTCACTTTATCTGTCTAAGCAGATAAAATAGCGACTTTTGCGTACTTTATCTGCCTAAGCACACAAAATCGTTGCTCTCTTTCTTTCTTTCTATGTTTGTTCGCTATCTCCTCCGAAGATACTGGACCGATTAAATTGTATGATGGCTTAAAATTTTGCTAATTTTTAGACTTAGATTGTAGGCCGGTTTTTATTTTCAAAAGGCGTACTAAAAAGTGTTAATTTAAATAAACCTTTTAGCAGCGGATCGGAGCATCTGTCGCCGTGGGTTATGGTGTGACAGCTGCTGTGGCCGTGTGCTATTAGCTCGGGTGATTCAGTATGTTCATATATCATTACAGTAGCGCGTTAACAGAGGTTAGCGCAGGGGTACAGTGATCGCCTGTCACGCGGGTGGCCTGGGTTCGATTCCCGGCCGATGCATCCTTGTTTTAAAATTTGTATTAATGAAATTTACCTGAATACGTTTGCGGATAAAATAGTATATGTTATTCGGAGTAAAAGTGGCTTTATGTGGCTTAGCTGAATTATTTGCCTCACTAACGTTCGGCTAAATAAACTTCAGCTTCGCCACATAAAGTATCACGTTTACTCCTAATAACATAATCTACTATTCCATCAGGATTACGTACCTACATACTTCTGCGATTACCATGGCCGAAATTTATGAATTGGGATTCAAATTAGTGCCTCATTTGCCTCATTCGCCAGATTTGGGTTCCAACAATTTTCATCTATTTACAAATCTGAAAAACTGGCTCGACGGTAAAAGGTTTTTGTGCAATACTTAGGCAGTCGTTGCTGTAAATACCGGGAGATAAAAAATGATTGACTTGGCCGCTCTCATAAAATATTCCTGTAGTAAAAATGTGCCCCCTTGCACCGATTGGGTCTGAACTATAGTAGCTAACTTCATGTCAAGTCAAATAACACTACTTATTTAAATTGATTTATGCATTTATAATAATTTACCGGTTTTAGGATATTAAGCCTTTGTTTACATATACAAAAGTAGGCTGGTAACTAGGTCATAACTTATCTGTAGGGTAAAGGAATATTACCCTACATGACAACCATAACCACACAGCAACCGATAAACTATTGAACAAATCACGGATGTTATGAATCATAACAGCCTCAGATGTTTTAAAAGCCTCGCTCTAGGAGCTCGGATTTCAAAACATCTGCGGCAGTTATGATACTCATAACATTCCTAGATTTGTTAATAGCTATAACTAGCTTTAAATATATTACATTTGATGCTCGAAATGTGCACCACCATTGGCTCTAAATACACGAATCTACTATTCTTTTCATGCTGTCAAATACCCCATTCAGATGTTCTTCGGTTATTCTTTACACAGCACCTTCTATCGCTTCTTTTAATTCGTCCAATGTGTACAATCGATTCTGGCTAATTATATTTTTTAAATGCCAGAACACAAAGTAATCCAGAGGAGTAAAATCTGGCGACTTTGCCGGAAAATTTCCTCTCCCGATAACTCTGTTATCATAATATGGTTCAATAAACTGACAAGTTGCTCGGGCAGTACGTGCAGTGGCATTGTCAAGCTGAAAATAACCTTCCTGGAGCTCATCATCACCAGGTGCCTTCCCTCTAGCAACGCTTCCTGTGGCGGGTTGGGCTGGCTCTGGACCCTCAAACGACTGGCATATGTCATCAACCTTGAACGGCGCGATGCATGAAAATTTTCCAAAAATACGGCAGGGAAGTATCGAGAGATCCAAAAGAACTGTTCCTTAGCAGGCTATGGAATGAAAAGTCATGTCTTTACTTGTGTCAGCTGGAATCCACTATATAAAATCGTTGATCTCTTTGTATCTTGGTTCGCTAGCTTCTCCGACGATACTGGACCGATTAAGTTGTATGATGGCTTAAAATGTTGCTAATTGTTAGACTTAGATCGTAGGCCGGTTTTTATTTTCAAAAAAGGTTTTAATTAAATTGGCAAATTAGCAAAACTTAGCGTAGCGCAGCTGATTCATTATATACCACTACAGCAGAGCGAAGTTCAACAAAGTTCCGTAGCTCGGTGGTAGAATGTTCGTCTGTCACGCGGGCGGCCCGGGTTTCGATTCCCGGCCGGTGCATCTTTTTTTTAATTTATATTAATGAATCTCTTCTAAATTTGCGAAACGAAGCGTAACTCGGGTGATTCACTAGTTAAATAAAAATTAAACGTCATTTTTAGGAGCAGAAATCTTTTAACAATCTGCCAGATTCGTAGAGAAATTGACAACTAATTATTATCCGACACAAGTAAAGACGTGACTTTTCATTCCACAGCCTGCTGAGGAACAGTTTTTTTTTGGATCTCTCAATAGCTGGCTACTGGCTGTGCCGCCTCTTGGCGGTGTCTCAATTATATGCACGGTTAAAATGGCGTTTACTTGAAATATAAACACTTGCTTGTGGCACATGAACATTTACGCGGTAAATTCTATAGTATGATCAAAAATTATTTTATCTAGTATGGCTATGGAATAGTTTATAATTTATGAATACAATTACGTTTACATTTAAGTGTCAAACTCGACATTTGATTTTTAAGTGGCTCATACTGTATATACTGCGCGGTTTCAGTCGCCTATTATTTAACTTACGGTATGGCGATTTTATACTGTGAGCCGCAGGCAGACGTGCATCTCAAAGCTTGGCAGGACTGTCACTGTCTTTTAGCTTCCCTACGTTGCTCGAAGGATCCATATTGATCGCTGAACATACACAATCGAGCGATCGACACACCGAACAAGGGTGTACTTGCCCACATACAACTATAGTAAATTACAATGGCCAAACCTAATTAACAATAGAAAAGCATGCAAACACACATTGGATGTATATGTAAATAAACAATTAAGGTAATGGGACCAGGTGCCAATTTTAGTGAGTAGAACAGTGGGGCCTATAGCGGCCATTTTGTGTTGGGACATGGCGGCCATCTTGTTTAATCGGATCAATTAAAAGTCAATTAAACCGCGAATTAAACCGCGAATCAGATGCTCTAATTAATGTCGCGGATTGACCTAATTATTTTTGATGTGTGCTACTGAATAAATTACGCATTAGCTTCCGATTAAATTACGCCTTAGATTTTTTAATTTGCTTCTGGAATTACGCGGCGGCCATTTTTAATTTTCCGATTTTTTTCTAAGTCCCAGTTTTTGAATTTAAACTTCGCGGTGTGTCGTCCATCTTTGTTTTCTGCGCGCGCACTTCTCACAGGTGTTTTTAATTTTGAATTTTCGCGGAAATATTTGATTTTCAAACTGGTAGATCTTCCGTCTTTCTCATCGAAGCTACTCTCTCTCTCATGCACGGAGGCCATTTTAATTTCGCGCGAATATTTGAATTTTAAATTTTTTTTCAGATTTTTTAAGTCCCTGTTTTGAATTTAATTTCTCGGGTGTCGTCCATCTTGGTTTTCTCACATTTATTTTAATTTAAAAAAAGCTTCCTGCGATGTCCCATGGCTGGAGTCGAACCAGCGATCACAGCATTACGAGTACGAAGCCTTAACCAACTGGGCTATCGAAGCGATCGAGGTTAAAGGAATTAAACATAGTCACTTACGTGTCACGAGCCCAGCTTTAAACAAACTATTTTTCAAAAAAGGTTATTTATGAAATTGGAAATGCATTGCCTGTGTTGTTAAATGACTTGTAGTAATTTTAAAAAACTGATTTTACGGTTGGATGTGTCATAATTAATAATTTTATAATTTGTGCCTGCTATATGGCTGGATTAACGAGATCCTCATTGTCCCTACCTACTATTGGAAATTTCCGTCTAAGTTCCCTTTTTAAAACAGGTCGGTGCCTGTGTTTTGTTTGGTTTTAAAGGTTTGAATATTGTACCACTTAGCTGTTCTGACATTACACTT
>CALNHX010013406.1:0-17252 GCA_940337035.1 Agriotes lineatus
TTTCTCATCGAAAAGCAAGATGTGTAAAATGTGCCGGAGAACATCTAATAAAGGATTGCGAAAGAAAACAAAGAAGCAAAGATGTTAAGTGTGTTAATTGTCAGGGGAATCACCCAACTAATTACAGGGGCTGCGATATTGCTAAAGATATACAAAGACGAATGTTTCCATCACTAAGAAACAAACAAATGATCCAACCTGGTATCTCATACTCCCAAAAAACTTCAAACCAAAAATCTACAAGAACAACACATCAATAACGAACAATCAAACCAGAATGTATGCACAATCAAAATCATAATAACATTGAAAAAAGTATGTGTAAACTCATGGAAAGAATGGATACCATGCTTGTCGTGAGTAGGTTACTCACGACCGTAATATCAAAAATCTCAAAATGACCTTTTTTCTCAAGATAGCACTCTGGGACGCCCACGGCTTGGCACAGCACTGTCAAGAAGTCACAACATTTCTAAAACACCATAACATTGATATTATTTCAGAATCACGTTTTACCAACCTAAACTATATAAAAATCCCAAAATACAGTATTTACACAACTAATCACCCAGATGGCACTGCACAGGCCGGCACTGCAATCATAATACAATCAGCTATAAAACACCACGAAATTCAAAAATATCAACAAGAACATCTTCAAGCCACAAACATATCAGTAATATTAAACAGAAGAGAGGTTATTATTTCAACGGTATACTGCCCTCCGAAACATTCTATTAAAAAGGAACAATTCCAATCCTTCTTTAATATTCTAGATTTATAACAGGAGGTGAATTCAAAACATCAGGAATGGGGATCCAGAATCACTCTAACGCGCGGCAGAGAACTACACAATGCAATGTGGGAAAATAACCTACAGCACCTTTCAACCGGTGAACCAACATACTCGCCATCGGACCCCATAAAATCCATGACTTGCTAGATTTCTGTATTATAAACGGAATACCAATAAACTACTTAAAAGCAGATTCATGCTTAGATCTGTCTTCCGATCATTCTCCGGTCCTCGTCACATATTACACTCAAACTACCAAACTCCCTAAGCCTCCTAAACTTCACAGTAAGAAGACAAACTGGGATTATTTTAGAGAGTTGGTAAATGAAAGAATAAACTTAAATATGCCATTGCAAACAACTACTGATATATACGGAAGCAGCAGAACACTTCAACTCAGTACTTCAGCAATCATCATGGGATGCAACACCTGGCTATCAAGAAACGGAGGTTCAAGAACCTATTTCTATATTTATTAAACAAAAAATAGTAGAGAAAAGAAAACTAAGACAAATTTGGCAAAACAGGAAGCATCCTAGGGACAAAACTAAGCTCAATGCAGCAATAAGAGAACTGAAATCAAACTGCAAGAATTAAAAATCAGAGAATCCAAGACTATTTCATAAAACTATCACCAACAGAAGACATCCATCTACTTCCTATGGAAGGCCACAAAGAAGCTAAAACAACCCCAGTTAATCATTCCGCAATTCGGACATCAAATGGTACCTGGGCAAGAAACCTGCAGAGAAAGCAAATGCATTCGCCCACCACCTGATAAACGTTTTTCAGCCTTATCCCTCAACCATCTCTGACCCAAGAACAAAGAGAAATCACTCAGTCAATCGAAGAACTCATCTACCGGGTGACAATGAGACTAGGGCCATGCTTATATCTTCTTTATTTATGAATCGATTTGGATAAAACTTTATACCAAGATACTAGACATAATTTCTGATTGGCTGATAGATATAGTCAAAATGGTTGACTTCCGGTTTTACCGGAAATGATACTACCTTTGTTTTTTTAAATGGAACACCCTGTATATTTTATATTTTTCTGCATCTACGAGTCAAATTACATATAATGGTTTTGCCAATTTCATTTTTTTTAAACAAAACAAATATTTTTTTATTAATTTTCAGTTTCAGATAAAGATAGAGTAGTGCATGATGCATATCTTTAGATTGGTAATTACGATTTCTATCTAATGGCAAGATAGCCCTTAGGTGCTATTAAAAAAGTGACTTTTTTTTTAAAACGAGTTTAGCAAATGATTATCTTTTATTAAAAGGTTTGTTATTGACCTTATTGATAAAATAGCTATTATTAAGTTGCTAGACTCAATTAGAAAAAAATTTCCAAGTCAAGGCCTTCTATGTAAAAAATAAAAATTAAAAAAATTATTTTTTTGGCTAAATACATTGAAATTTGGTAAGACTATTATATGTAATTTGACTCATAGAATCAGAAAAACATAAAATATACAGGGTGTTCCATTTGAAGAAGTAAAGTTTCCGGCAAAACAGGAAGTCAGCCATTTTGAATATATCTATCGGCCAATCATAAATTATGTCTAGTATCTTGGTATACAATTTTATCCAAATCGATTCATAAATAAAGAAGATATAAGCATGGCCCTAGTCTCATTGTCACCCGGTATACTGCAGAAAAACTTTAAAAAATTAAAATTAGTGAAATAAATTCTGTAATTGATAACTTAAAATAAACAAGTCTCCTGGTTACGATCTCATAACAGCCAAGATACTCAAAGAACTATCTGAATGTGGCTATAAAGCTTTAACATATCTTCTTAATGCACCATTAAGATTGGAAACGTTCCCAGAACAATGGAAAATTTCTCAAATAATTATTATCCTAAAGTCTGGCAAGGATCCGAACAAAGTATTATCTACAGACCGATCAGTCTCCTCTCTATACCATCTAAAAGTAGTTGAAAAGCTCATTTACGAAGATTAAAACCGCTCATTTTACGAAGATTAAAACCAATCATTGGTTAGAAAAATCTTCTAACCGAAACATCAATTTGGCTTTAGAGAAGGTCACGGTACCATAGAGCATATACACAGAGTAGTGACTAAAATTAATCACGATTTACATTTGAAGAGATACTGCTCCTCGGCGTTTTTGGATATTAACCAGGCTTTCGATAAAGTCTGGCTTACTGGATTGCTGTACAAGATAAAAGGAACTTTACCACTATGGTACTTCAATATATTCAACTCATACCTAAGCAACAGTATTTTCAAGTGTAATTCCAAGAAGAGGTATCAATACTGTATCCTATCCACTCGGGTGTTCCACAAGGGAGTATTCTCGGTCCCACACTTTAGCTAATCCACACATCAGATATTCCAATCACTAGACAGACAATGATAGCTACCTTCGCGAATGATACCGCCGTGATAGCCTCCCACAACGATCCGAGAATAGCATCACAACTTCTTCAACTAAACTTAAATAAAATCGAAACTTGGTTAAATATCTGGCGAATTAGAGCCGACGAAGCCAAGTCCCGTACATGTGATATACACATTGAGGAAAGAAACCTGCCCTCCAGTTATATTAAACAATAAACAACTTCCTCAGGAAGACAGTGTTAGATATATGGGCATGTATCTCGACAGAAGATTAAATTGGCGTACACACATTTGGAAAATACGAACACAGCTAGGGCTGAAATACAGACAAATCTACTGGCTCTTAGGTCAAACTTCTCAACTCTGTATTAATAACAAATTACTGCTATATAAAGCTGTCCTTAAACCGGTATGCACATACGGGATTCAGTTGTGGAGATCGGCCAGCAACTCAAACCTAGAGATACTCCAAAGGTTCCAAAATAAAGTAATCAGACACATTATCGATGCATCTAGGAAAGTACCAAACTGGGTTATACAACAAGGCATTCCTATACCTTCAATAAAAGAAGAAGTAGTGGCATTCAGCTTTAAATACAGTGACAAACTAAGTGTACATACTAATGAACTCGCGGGTAAATCTACTAGACAGACAATACGTCAAAGATTTAAAAAACACGATCCACTTGATCTACCAAACAGATTTAATTAAATGAATAAATAGTCGGTTAGTCCAGTGACATAATCTAAACAGTAAAGTCCATAAGATAGAATGTTCTCACTGGAGTGCATTTTCGCATGTTATGATTACCTTAATTAAACTATTTACTGAATGTCATTTTGTATGACAGATTGTAAATTTACATTGATGTTAATTAAAAAAAAAATCCAAATATATAACGATGATTTTTTAATTTTAATAGTAATCCAAAAGAAAACGTCATATGCATAGAATCAAAAGTATTCAAACACAACAAAAATGTATATAAAGATTAGAAAACGAAACACGATATGAGTGTATACAAAAATGGAAAACAAAACGCGTAACATGCACAAATCAATTTGTTTTCTTGTAAATGTCTAAAAAAATGACTTAGAAAATTACGAGTTTCAACTTTTCATTGCTGAGAATATTTGTTATACTATCTTCCACCACTTTTTGAATAAAACTGCACGAAACAACCGAAATCACCCAAGATAAATGAACACAACCGTTTATTATGCAAGATCATCAAATAGGACTGACAAGGATAAAAAATATTCTTACTACATTTGCACTCATTTTCAGTGCCAAAGCTTGCACAATAATTTCAAAATGTTACGCTATCGCGTGGCAGCCGCTGGATCGACGGATCACATTACATTTTTGGGAGCGAAATATTTGTAAATAGTACGATAAGACTGCGGGTCTGCGGCGGTGGCGGCTTAAAAATCCTAAACCCTCTCGTTACGTTTAAATTGCTACATCACCGATTTTGCATCAATCGCGTTTTCGTCCGTAATTTTTATACAAGTTCGGCGCTAGGTTTGGAGAGCCCACAGCAGCTACAAGAAGATATGGTGAAGTTATGGAGAAGAATAGATATGGTAGGAGTACCATAAGTTAAACCGCTACAATCTACAAAAGCAAATTCAGGAATTGGGTGCTATACTGAGTTTATTGTTAACTAATTATATCATGTGAATTGGATACTGGCGTTGCAATTACTGGAAGTGAGCCGCATCGAGTTTCTTAGTAGAATGAACTTGTGAATTGGATAAAAGGTTTTTCATTTACTAGTATTATACTTCATCGAGCTTCTTATTCGAGTGACGTCTTGTGACTTGTATTTCATCAAGATTCGTGTTACTAGGTTGTTGTCAGCTTGTGAGGCTTGGAAAGGAGACATGCAGTTACTGCTGGTGAATCTTGTCGAGTTTGGTGGTGGAAGTAACAAGTATCATATTTGTCTGAAGGGAGTTTGCAGTTACTGGTAGTTGATTGCATCTATACTGGAATTTGTGCGCAGATTAGGAAATTTCTTTGAGTAAACGGATACACTTGGCTCAGTAAAGGGGCAAATCGAGTTTCTAGACAGATGACAGCTGGGGTATTTATTGAAAGAACTGAAAGTAAAGCATGTACAGAGTGAAGTGAAGTAATTCAAAAAGAACTACTTACCTTTTTTCATGTTTATTGAATAACAGATATTGTAACGAACATGTATTTTTGATTAACTTTCCCACATTCACAATTTTAAATGACATTGGCAATTGTAGAAATTGTCATATTATTTTAAAGTAAGCTTTGATTAAACAAAATAAGTTTCAGGAATAACAACAGTCTTTATAATGCTTGAACCCGACCTGTTTTTAAGAGTAATTGTTTCTGCTGGAGCTAAAACAATTTAATAACACTAATAAGTAATAATTTATAAAAGGGCATATGAATGACATAAATTCATCTTTTGGTTAAAAACTAAATAGTATCAGAACAT
Organism: Agriotes lineatus; assembly: GCA_940337035.1. Classification (NCBI taxonomy): domain Eukaryota; kingdom Metazoa; phylum Arthropoda; class Insecta; order Coleoptera; family Elateridae; genus Agriotes; species Agriotes lineatus. The sequence goes on from CALNHX010013406.1 coordinate 5,655, forward strand.
CAAACCTAACAGCTAAAGCATAATTAATATTGGCATAACGTAAATTATTACATATATAAATGGTATTGCAATTCTGTGAGCTATAACAATATATAGTGAGCACCTTAAGGAACTAAAGGTTTGTTTATTTGTGCGTTAACTGAGAAATGCATAAAAGTAATAATTTGCACATAAATTTAGGTCAGGCTTAAAACTTGACGAAACTAGGGCCCTACAGATACAAGGTAATATTGAAAAAGAGTTATAAAGTTTCAAAAAGTACACTGTTAAATACAGCTGCGCATGGCAAAGCCAGCAGAGGTCCTCGATGGGTCCGTCGATCAGGCGCCCGAATAAAAATTCGCGTTCGCAGGGGCTGTAGTTCAAATTCCATCGCCGGTAATTTTTTTTAAATTTTAAATTGATTTAATTCGCATTGCAAGTGTTAGAACGTGAAGATATTTTACCCCTATTTTCCTTTGATATTAAAATTGTTTAGTGTGACAACGTCCACTTGCAAGGGAAGTTGTGGGGAAAGCCTTTTACAGATTTTTTGTTATATCTTATATATTTTGTAGTATTTCTATTATATTTAAACAGAATATACGTTTGTTATAATAAAAAAATTACTTTGGCGTATGTAAAGTAAATATTTAGTATGCTTTACAGCTACATGGAAACACCCGAAACTGTAGAACAATAATATTTTAATGGCGGCTTTATTAGAATTTAATGGGGGCGATTATCCACGGCCAGTACGGTAAATCGCAGTAAATTCAGAAAGAGCGGTGTCGTACCCCTCCGCTAAAAAATGCATGAGTCCCAAAGTGTATTCAAACTGCGGTGTGGCGATCCTGTCATTGTCACACTTATCATTCATGACTCGGAATGCAGAGGTCTGCTCGACTAAGGGCAAAACATTAAAATGCCTCGAATGTCATTTCTAATATCCCGGGCCAAATTTATCTCAGCCCTAGGTCCATTGAAAGTTTAATACCGCGTGATCTAGGTTGCTCTTAATAAGCGAAAATAGTTCATGACGAGCCGTTAAAAACGCTTCATTTCGCCGGCCGGGATGCAAACAAAATCTTCGTGTTGCGCTTGCCAACGAATTCTAAACACGTCAGAAGTTCTTTGGCAAAAACAAGTAAGTTAGAAAGATGCGACGCGAGTGGGTGAATAACTAGTTAAAAAAGTTCCGGCATCCATTTTGCCGGCGACTCGGTGCAAGGCGATGGTCCAGTTCTGGTGTTTTTGATTATCCCAAGTTGCCTTCTTGCCGTCAGAATTTCGGCCGGAATTTCCGGCGGCCCCCGGTCAATTAAAAGTTTAAGGGCCGCTGATTTAATGGCCGGCAACATGCAAAATTGCAATACTTAAGCAATTACGGTCCTGAATTTCACGTTTGACGAAAGCGCACAATGCATATATGAGTTTGAAAATTCGTGGACATGTTAAGTGTAAAATGTTGTTATGTCCGGTACACGCCATTCTCGCTAGCTTTTACATGATTTAATTGAAACTTTGTGACACAGCATTTCAAACTAAAATACGAGCATTCAAATCGATTTAAATGCCCTCTTTCTGAATGCATTATCGTACGTGGGGTTTTGATTTAGTCGCTCAAAAATATGCTGCTAGCAGTCGACTTTTTTTTTAAATCAGTCATTTTTTAACTCTTTGTATAGATTATTAACGTAGCATAAGTACTGTCGAAACAATGAGGTGGTGGTTTATGCACATACGGACACACATAGTCTTTCTAATTCCAAATGATTCCACAGCAATTCTTAATAAATAAATGATAATAATAATAATAAATGTATTCTTTCCTTTCTTTTTCGTATTTACAGTAATAGGCCGATTACACACTGGAGAAACAAATTTCCTGAAACACGTTGTATGAAACATGAAACTTGTTTCATTAAGGCAAGCCACACACCACAGAAACTTGAAACATGAAATATGAAACTTGAAATATGAAATATGAAGCTGTGTTTCATGTTGTACACAAACTGAGGAAATAAAATAAAATATCGGACTCCGACGACGATGTAGCAGTCGCTGTCATAACAACACGTTTACTTGCAAAATGAAGAAAAAATAAACAAAAACGACGTTACTGGTTGCACCCGAATATTACACATCGTTCGTATGTGGTGACCAAGGTTGTTGGTTGTTAGAATATTTTTCCATGTTACAATTACATAACACTTCGTATTTTTCAATTACTAGCACAAAAGAGACATTATACAGTTGATCGTCTCTCGTTTTAAGCTCCTCCGTTGATGTACCAAGTTAGAAATTTTAAAACAAACTGCGTGAAACGTCGTGAAACGGAAACACAAAATACAACAAGATCTATTTCAACGAAACATGTTTCTCCAAAGTTTGTTTCGCATATGCACCATTTCGCCGGTGTGCTGATTCAAATTTAAAACAATGCGTTGCTGTTTCATGATACATGTTTCATGTTTCATGTTTTATATTTCATGTTTCGTGTTTCTTTGATGTGTGGCTCGCCTAACGCATAGCACGTTTATCCAAATGAGATGATGCAGACAGGTAGGTGTTTCTGAAACAGGAGAGCAAAAATTGTTGAGTATGCAAGTTTCATGTAACAGGACATGCTCTGTTACATGATATTTGTTTTGGAAATTATTTGATTTTTGATGCTTATAATAGTGGCTAGTAGTATGAAGAGGCAAAAGTTTGGCTGGCTTGTCCTTGAAAATTTTTTGAACTTCTCAGAATGTTGCAGCAGTCCGCTACCAACAACAGAAGCACTATATTGAAAATTGATTAGATTGACAGGATGCATCCAAAAACGGTCATTTTTTTCTTAATGCATTTTTCCGACGGTTTACCCACCATAACAACACCACATCATCATTGGAAGACATATTTGCATACTACAATGTCGAATCGACGAAACAATTCAATTAAAAAAGTTTCACTGGTTTGAATTGTACAAGAAACAAAGTTTCATGCGATTCGTTTTCAGTTACAAGTTTCACGAAATTTGTTTCTCCAATGTGTAATCGGCCTAAATATAAACCAAATAGAATGGCACCCGACTATTGTATGTGCCAACAGAAATTTCTTAAAACTAACACCTGTTAATATAAATACAAACATAAACATGCAAAAGGTATGAAAATAAAATGTGTATAAACCAATTGGCACATACAGTGTGTCTGCTTAAGTTAGAGCCATATGGAAAACTTTGTTATTATAAGTTTTACGAAAACAAGTAATTCTTTATAAAAATATCTGCTTTCGAAAACAATAATATTCAGCTATTCACATTTGACATCGAATGTACAGGGTGTCCACAAATTAAAAAAGTTTGATAGGAACTTTTGACCACTTCATTTTAAATAAAATTTTACAAATCCTACTTTGAAAACACGTTATCTTTTATCTTAATTAAACAGTCATTATGCTTCAAATGTTTAATCGCCTATCTGTAACATTTTAGCAATGCATGTAAATACACAAAATGTGCAGTATTAATTATCTTGTTACGTATTATTCATTAGCATGCGTCGGTAAAAGGTTACGAATCAGCAATAAACATTTGAATTATGATGACTGTTTAATTAAGATAAAAGATAACGTGTTTTACAAGTAGGATTTGCAAAATTTAATTTAAAATTGAAGTGGTCAAAAAATTCCTATCGAACTTTTTCAATTTGTGGACACCCTGTACATTCGATGTCAAATGTGAATAGCTGAATATTATTGTTTTCTAAAGCAGAGATTCTTATAAAGAATTATTTGTTTTCGTAAAACTTGTAATAACAAAGTTTTCCATATGGCGCCAACTTAAGTAGACACACTGTATATAAAGTTAATACAGCCAACAATGAATCAATAGAAAAATCTGAGGAGAAACAATTTCAGTGAATCTATTTCATTTTTTAAATTAATATCTGAATGTTTTAAATCTGTCAATTCTCTGGTGGTTTGATTGCTTTTTTATTTATTCAATATTTTCTCTAATGAATTTATTTACTCTTGATGAGAACAGCTTTATGTTATTGATTATTTTCATATCAGCAGGAAGCATATTATATATTTTAGAACCGATATATGTTTCAAAGTTTTTATGAAATGTACGCTTAATTTGTGCAGGCTGAATATACTGACGGGCAGCAGATCTGGTATCATAACTATGTTCTACAAATTCATGAAGGTTTTTATTTTTGTGTATAAAAATACAAAAAAAATTTTAAATATAATCTTTGGAGATCCAATACATTTAATTCGTTGTATATCAACTTGGCAGGGTAGCATCTTTTTTTCCCCAAAATGATTTTTATTATGAATGTGTGTACAATTTCTAAAGATTTAATGGTTATATTATAAGCACCACCCCAAACTAAAATTCCATATTGTAAAATTGATTCTGTAAGGACATGGTATATTGTTTTAAGAATGTTTTTTATTAAAACGGCGTCTTATTTCTAAAAATATAAAAATTCATTTTCTAATCTTTTTTACGAGGTATTGTATTTGTTTGTCTCATTTTAGATAAGAATCAAAAATAACTCCCAGATATTTTAATTTAATTACAAATCAACGTTTTAATATACAGTGTGAAAATACAGTAACGAATAAATTCATTAACTCTGTTAATATTAATTTTTATGAAAAAAATCTTGAAGGGCTATAGCGATTTTAATTATAGGACATACCACCTTAATGTTGCTACGTCATTTATTTTAAAAGTTATGACGTCATCAATTTTTTTTTAAATTATAACCTGCATTATTATTGATTTTGCTAGTACTTCTTATGTTGTTTTCAATGCTATATAATTTTCAGTATGTAACATCTGAAAAAAATCGAGAAAGATGTTCTTAAAATTTAAATATTAAAAACCAATGAAATGAGCAAAATAAATCTAGTTACTTTGAATGGAGTTAATAATCAATTTCTAGCTATATTTTTCAATTGTTTTTTAAAATTTGTGAATGTGCCGAAGTTAACATGTGTCGATTAATAGACAATTCAAGAAAAGAGAGATGTACTCGTATAGGCGAGACATCCAGTTTGCGACTTCACATATTTTCGACTATCGCCTTTGCATATTTTCAACTTTGGATGTTTAAAATTTTATTGACTTTAGATAATTCCATATTTTCAACTTTCGACTTTCAATTTATGTATGTGGGTGCTTCAGCATACAACTTTTTTATTTCCCTCGTCTGAAAAACAAAGGAAGTATTGTTATCACGAAAATATCACCTTCCGAGATTTCTTCAAATCTTCACGTTTCAGGGTCCCTAGATGACAAAGAACAGGTTTTCTCAATTCCGTCTGTCTGTCTATCTGCCTGGCGGCGGTATAACTCAAAAACTATTTATCGAAGCAAGATGACATTTTGCATACACGTTATATATATACCTGGAATAAAACCGCGAAAATTTCAGACAAATATATATAGTGTGAGCACCTTAAAAAAATGCTTTTTTTGCATTAATTTTGAAATAAAATGAAGTAATAATTTTCACATAGGTCAGGCTTTACACTTAACGAAAATAGGACTCAATAGATACAGGATAATGTTACAAAACAGTCTAAACGTTTCAACAATAAGACCGTTCCCTTAAATAGAGGCACGCGCCGCACTCATTTCAATTAGGCTCGATAACGCAGTTCGACTTTTGGATGCAGTGACGATCGCTACGCAGGTGCGGTCACGATCGCTATGCAGATGCGGCGGGTTCAAATACCAGTACATTTTTTTTGTAATTTGCAAATTGATCTAATTCGCGCGAGGGAAGTTTGGTGTAAACTCATTTACAGATTTTTTATTAACTATATACAACATTAACCTGTTTAAATCCAGTGGGTTATTAACGTCCCATACATATTTCTTATACTCTCCGGTTTTATTATTGTTTTGGTTAAAAAGACATAAATCGTATGTTTGATAAATAGCTGAAATAAAGAATAATACGTCTGAGAAAATAGTATAAGTGCTCAGCCCCGAAGGCGTTGTAGCTGTGACTTCTGTACCGCCCTTCAACAAGAGGCAATCACAACCCGAACTAGCAAACTCTCAGCGATTTGTTGTGATTGGTAAGGATCAGGCAATTGTTACTCTAAAAACAAGCCGGTGTCTGTCAATCAGGTTCATAAATGCAAAAACACCTGGGGTTCAATGGTCCAATCCATTTAAAATGAGCACATACATGTTAAACTGAGTGATTAAATTTAAAAAGACCCAGGGGGTTAACTATTATTTTATACAGAAGCTACGTTAGGCAAAAGAATTTTTTAAAAATGTTATTCAATAGTAAATTACGCGATCCAAATGGCACGCAGGGCTCAAAAAGCATTTAATATGATGAATCCCAGTAGCAGCAACCGAACAGCAAAATATTTATCCTAATAGCAGCTTGTAGGCGCTTGCAAAAAGCAAATCTCCATCTGCACCGCGATGCATGTCTATCGAGAGGCCTCCGAATAAGCGCAACAAGCGTAAACAAATTCAATGCCACCTCAAACACAAATTGCCCTTTTCGCTGGCCGCCTTAAGCACTAAGTAAAGTTTTGCTTCGTACTCTTCTTACCCACAACTCAAAATTAAATTTAAAATGTTGTTAAATGGAGCTAATGCCGAAACGCGGCTATGGGCCTATGGATTTCCGAAGCAGCTTTACCGGAATACATCGCTGGATGCTGGATTCTCTCAGATACAAAAATGGTTTGGCTTCCGCAAAAAATTTTTCAACAATGGCAAGCGAAAGCCGTTCATGTGACAGATAAAATGTTTCAAGGCCAATTGCAGCATTCCTGGGCCAACCAAATGTAGCGAAGAGGGTTTAGCGTTTCTTAACTTTATCTTAGCGGTTTTATAACGCAAATTGCCTACGCTAACAGAAAGTGCCTACCTTAAGGTTGATAGCGGTCCAATGAACACGTGCAGTAAAAAAATTAAATTCGCACGGTCTTTATCTTCGCTGAAATTATTGCCATCTTCTTCCAAAATCTGGGAATACTTTCTAGCACTCGATGACTTTGGAATACAGCATGGGCATGAAATCGCTAAGGGCCCCCACGACACAGAGTGAATCGACTTAGCTCGCCGAAAGCCAAAAAGAAAGTACATATCGATTCAAAATTAAAGTTAACTTTACTCTCAAATGCCCATCGCTATACTTCTTGATTTATTATTTTTCCATTCTTTCTCTTATGTATTTCCACTCTGGAATTTCCAGTTCATCGAAATCTAGTAGAACTATTACCTTACACCTTGATCTTGGCTTTTCATGCCTTCTATTGTTTCCCATATCGGCTTGTAACAATTTTCTTGATATGCCTTCCTCTGATATCCTTATTAAATAACCCCACGGTCTGATTCTTAGTGCTTTTATAACTCCAGGAATACCCTTTTGCCTGCACATACCATACATCTATTGATTCGATGTTCTTAACCACAAAAAAGTAATTGAAATTATTCCAGCATTTTTCTTAGCATCTTTTGTCCTTGCTTCCTCAACACCCACACATTATTATTGCTTCCGACCAGCTCTGTAGCATCTTTTATTTATTCCATACGTCTTTTATAAGTAAACTTTCATGTTATTCGCCTCTATATTTGATCACATTACCGCTTGAATAACATCTTCTTCTGTACTTCTGTTCTTGAAAGTATATAGTACCTCAACAACTTGTTCTAGGTATGGGGATTCCTTATTTATTTCGTTCCAATTTCGGTTTGATCCTTCATCTACGTTTTCTCGACCGAGATCTTCATGTCGTGTTGCTAATACTTGAAAAAGTATGGGAGCACGAAATTTTAATGCAACTCACTGCTTGAATTTTCATCAGTTGCAAGCCGAAGCTTTTGTTGTAAACAATAGCAAGTCTCTCCTCCACGGGAACTAGAAAACAAATTAAACTGTCGCTCAAAAAGGTAAATTAAAACAGAATATTTTTGTCGTCAACATCATTGAGTTACTAGAATCAACTTATGAAGCTTTTTCCGTCGTTTATATGCCAAAAAATAATTGACAGGCTACTTACACATATGGTATATATAGCCTCAAAAATACACAATAACTTTATATAAAAATTAGTATATACCTTTGTAGGTATAATTTATTCTACGTGGTATAATTTTTACCAAGAGGAAGACTCTGTGAAGAGCAAATAGATGATATAAATAACAGTTTAATATCTAATGCAATGATGAGAAACAAATTCCATTACATTTTTCAAAATTTACTTCAGTATATACATTAGATTAACCAAGAATGATCAAACTGCGAGCTCTTATAAAAAAATATTTTTAATATTTGATCGGCTATTGCAGTGTTTATGTTGGTGCTGACGTCAGAAAGTGGTTCACATGTTACTCCACAGATCTGGCATTTGTCTTTGGCTTTCTGGCTCTTGTCATTGTTAACTGTGTGTATTGCTGTTCGTCAAACGAACATCTTATATATAAAAATAAACCACCCACTCGGTGACTTGAAGTGTTACAAAATTAGATGTTGACATACAGAATATAACAGTCTGCTTTGATGATTGTTCTACAATATTAGGGAGTGCATTGAAGTACCTACAAGGAAAAATAGTTCGATGGCAATGTCCAGGGTGGGCAAATTTCTATGTTTTTACAGCGAATCTCGATAACTTAGGAGATATGGAAAAATGGATCGCCCATCCTCGATCCCTTTTTCCGAGAAAAGCTTAATGAATAAACAAAAATTAGCTACCCCCTTTCGTTTTCGAGTTACAAACAAAAGTTCGATTTCACGATTTTTGGTTTTGTGGCTATATTTAGCTTATTATTTATAAAAATAAAGATAAGTAATTTTTAAATTTGAGGCACTTTTTTGATACGAATGTTGTATTTTTTTTTGTAGAGAACCCATAGTTATCTGGGGTATCAGGAAAGAGAATTTTTCTTCATTACAGTGATGTATATCATAGTATAACATACAGTGTCCTCCATAAATTTAAACTCATGGATTTTATATTATCCATTTATCAGAAAATTTTATTCCTGATAAAAGTTCCTGCATTTTCGAAAAATTAAAAATGCACTTGCCGAAATTTAAATATCTTTTTCGTATACGGGGGAGTATCAAAATTATGAAAATGGCTCAAGAATGAAGTACTCTTATTTTTCAAAATAGATACTTCAAAATGTTATGTGAAGTAGTTACTTAGAATTGAAAGTAGGTAAATATGAAGTCACAGGTCACAGCCACCTGCTCCGAAAAACAATTTTCACTGATTTCTCCTATTATTTCTTTACCACCCTGTGTATTACCAAATGAGATACTTTAAAGTTAACTTATCAAAGGATATGATAAAAGTGTACTGTCGAACTTGAGGTTCCCTCACTTAGCAACCAGGATATTCTCATTTTTGTGTAAAAAACAGCTGTTCTAAAAGATTTAATAACAAACGATACAAACATCCATAACAATTTAAATCAATTATAATTTTTAATGGAACTGTAATAACAAATATTTCCAATTAACATTTTTGTGTATTTTGAAAAATAAGGGTATTTTATTCTTGAGCCATTTTCATATTTTCGAACCTCCCACATATACGAAACAGGATATTTTAATTTTTGCCCACTTTTAATTTGAGAAAATGCAGAGACTTTTATGAAGAATAATATTTTCATGTGTCCAAAGGTATGGCGGATACTGTATAATATTATAAGCAACAATCAAATGTGATTGATTCTGTCAATCAACAACGCAAAGACCTTGTTTAATTACGTGTATTGTAAATGGCACACGCCTTCAACTAGAAAACGGAGAAAACTCTGAATTTTTGCTATAAAGTAGTAAAGTGAATAAATGGATCCCATATCATATATAGCGTGTTCCCCGATTAAGTTTAACATACGTATGATAACCTAACAATTTTGAAATTGTATTTTTATAATTGGGAGATCGTGTCTGCTTGCCCTGAAACTTATTTTGCGCATAATGTCAATTCAGTTAAAATCAAGTTATACTTGATAACTCAGCAATAACTCTATCGGTTTCATGTAAAGTACTACAAATTATTAAAGTTATGGCAAAGGTTTATTAAGGAAAGAATGCTAAATTTTAAAAAGATCGGTTATGTTTGAGAAAACACAGTGGTAATGTGAAAATAGTAATTACGTATTTCCATATGCTTCATCCATCCAAATAATATTTCTAAAGAAGAATGGATCCTGCTCAATTCGTTGAACGTGCAAATTGCAAAAGTCTAGGCGTCGCGTCGTTCAGGATCGGTTGGTTGGAGTTGTTGTTTCCTTATTTTATAAGGTCTGAATTTGTGTTTTTTTAAAACTAATAATGCTCGACTTCGTAATATACCAGACTCGGCCTCAATTTGACGGCTGGAAATCGAAGGATGTGCAACTGTCATTCCAATAACATTGAAGGCAACTTCCTCAGCATTTTCAACATTATAATTCTTTCTTCTTGGTTTGTTAAATGTGCCATAATGAACGAGATTTTCCTTCAATCTTCCAAAAATAGATTGATTTGTCTTCTTTCCGAGTAACTATTAAAATATGTTTCACTTGAAGCTTCAGAATTATTATTAATCTGAATAAAACATTCTGATTTACAATGCTTTTCATTTATTTAGTTTGTCACTCAACACTTTCCCTAAAAAATCTATTTCTTGTGATGTCGATGAACTGCTTTTAATTTGAACGACGAGTTAGCAGGACTAATTAATGGATGTTAGCCTTTATATTTTTATTTTAGAATGTATTTTTGTACTACGCTCCTTATACGAATTATTTGCACGTAACATAGTAAATAGTTCTCAGTATAACAGTTGGAATTGAATTTTTAACACGGTTAAATTCGAATTCTAGAGTTAATCGGACATATACGACAAGACTCGGACATTTTCGGACTCAACCTCGAAAAAGTGTTGAAAGCGACTCAACCCGTCTTTCTTACTTATGTGAATAATGTGTCTATGTTAGATTTCCTAGGTTTGTTCGGGGATAATTTAGTTTGTAACAATTATGTAAAAAACCTTTACGCACAGTACTTTATTATGTTAAACTTATTCAACGTTATTTAGTTTTTGAAATAAAATAAAAAACAAATATTTTATATTAGGATCATATATTGTTATTAATGTTTAAGTGAATAAATATGTATACATAAACAATACTTTAGTAAAAAATATTTTACAATATTTAACTCTTTTATTTCACATTACATTACACCATTATAAGTTTCGTCGGTATAGGGCAAACTTCTTAATTAACTGGGTTCACAAATAGCTTTTTTCTAATTGCATTCGTAAGTTTGAAAATTACTGTATTATAATAATTTTAAAGAATATATATTAAAATCAGACAAGATTCCATAAAGGTAAGCAACAATTTAAACAGCCTTCATAGTGACGGGCATAAAAGAAAGTATTAACCAGTCCCCGTAAACTAATGGTTAGCGTGTGAGGATAGCACTACAATGGTATCAGGTTCAAGTCCGGCTTGGAGCAGAAAAGTTTTTAAAATAAAATATGACCTTAGAACGTGCAAGACAGAACCTTCCAGTTAGTACGACAAAGATAAAGAATCGCTTTCAACGAATGCAAGAGAGATAGCATGATTATGAG
>CALNHX010013407.1:0-17251 GCA_940337035.1 Agriotes lineatus
AAGCATTTTTATTGTTAACCGTTTCTTTACGCTGGCAGGGCCAGACGTAGGCTGGCCAACGCGTTCTAGTAGTTAAATAAAGAGAGAAAATTGTTACGTCACAGAAAAAGGCTAATGTGTAGAACTTAGCTCTAGTGGCTAATGTTCATGTATTGCTTGTTTGTAATGGACAAGGTCTAGGCATGCGGAGTACCAGGTACCTTAGACACCAACTGCTATGGTCATATGGTCAAAGGCCTACTTAGAATTTTGCCGAGACTAAGGAGTTCCAATCCTAGCAAGGGATCCTTTACATGCTACACATGGTAGTAACATGGGACCTACGGTTTTACATGACTTCCGAATAATGGGATTCTGTAGAGCAGGGATGAACAACCCGCGGCCCGCCACTCTTTCTCGTGCGGCCCTTCAAAGATTTTACATTTTGACTTTTAAAAATTTCTAGTGTCCCGCAGCCTCATTATACCCTAGGCGTGTTAACTTAATTTTTGGAAATAATCGGCACTGATGCCATAATTTCCAAAAATTAAGCATCGGCATTTCCTGGTATTAAATGTTACGCCGGGCGACTTCGTTTGACGCTACGCATATGTGCCGCACCCGCTACATCGGCAAGCGGGGTAAAGTCAAAGCTCAAAGGGTATTTCAACTCTTTCAGTAACCCAAAAATAGGCTCAGCATTTAGAAAAATTAATAACGGAATTTGAATCTCGATTTAAAATTTTTAGATCAGAAAAAACCGTTCTCAGTTTTAACATTTTTTCTTTACCATGAACAGAATTGCCTGAGAGGCTGCTTCAGGATTCCGTTACTTTGCGCTGATTCTATCCGTCAAGCACGTAAACAAGACTGTGTTTACGTTTTAAACCAATGTAGTCAATGGTACTTGAACGGACGACAGTAGAAACACTAACCCCTGGAGCACAGCCTCATGCCCCATAAATATTATGGCTTAGAAGGGGTAGTGAATGAATCAAACATTAAATGCCGATTGTTTTATTATAAAAAATAAACTGGTATTTATACAAAACTAAAAATGCTTAACGAAGTAACAATATCAAAGTTCATATATACAGTTTACTGGGGAAGAGTGTTTAAGTTACAAAACAGCAGAGTAGCAATTGTGCAGTTTGTATTTCCTGCTAGAGCGAAGGTCGCCCGTTGAACTTATTACTGTAGGTCGGTATTGTGCATGGAGTGCAGATTTGCATTTTTCCTGGTCTTTAACTCGTCTGATTGCGTAATAACACTGGCTTTTAAATTATGAATAATGTTTCGTAAATTTGGACTGAAATATATATTTTTAATCTAATTTAAACATATTAAATTTAGTAATTATGAGGTAAAGACTGGTGATTGCAACATTAAATTTTTCTTGCTAATAAATGGGAATTGCATTTAAAAACATGCAACTGGATTTCGTAAATTTTAGAAAATAAAATTTATGTGTGTTTAAATCAAGTTTAAACATATTGCCAATTTTAGGCCGAAGAAAAAGAAAAGGAAAACTATATTGTTTCTTCCACATTAAGGGTTTTTAGAGGATATTCTTCTACGGCTGACTGGCGTTGTTTGGATTGATGCTTCCTTCGGTTGATCCTTTTCCGAATGTAGTAGAAGGCTCCTATTAGAATAGCGGCTCCCAATATGCTGCCGGTGATCCCGCTGGATAGATGGGAATGATGGCGGATGGTTTCCCATGTTACGTCTTTTAGACGCTGTTGATTATTCCTCTGGATAGGTAGTAGCGACGTCGGATGGCTCTCCATGCTACTTCCTTCAGATGATGTTGCAGGTCTAACCGAGAGGGTTGTAAATCCTCGAAGTGGTTCGGTTGCTGCAACACTGGCTCCCTTGCTATTTCTGTAAAAGAGCTTTTGTGTTATTGTGTCGTTGACTATGTCACCAATTGGTTTGGAACATCCTGCCAACGTCCATCGGCTGCCTCTTCCTTTGGGGACGAATATTATATGAGTGAATACGATAATTAATATCACTCTTGCCGAGGTTAGCTGTTTTAAAAGATTCCGTATCGGTATTCCACATTGCGAGTCTTCGGTAACTTCCCTCGCAGACTTTAATAAGCCGTCTTCTTGATACCATCTTCTACGAGGGGCTAAGTGCTTAGCATTGTGTTTATTGTTTCCTGAACTTGTTGCTGTTAGTTCTTGAATCCACCTTCTATTAGGCGTAGAATATTTGGTTTCGGATTTTTCATTTTCTGAATTCCTGGCTGCTGCCATTTCTAGGTTCCACCCTACACCGGGTGCTAAGTATTTAGCGAACTCGGAGGTTTGCTCGCTTGCTGCATTTCTTGATGCCATTTCTTGATGCCACCCTCCACTAGGTGCTAAATGTTTAGAGAACTCGGAGGGTTGCTCGTGTACTGCAATTCTTGCCGCTGTGTCTTGTTGCCACCCTCCACTAGGTGCTAATTGTTTATTGAACTCGGAGGGTTTCTCGATTGCTGCAGTTCCTGCTGCAACTTCTTGACTCCATCCATCGCTAGGTGCGACGTGTTTGGTGTTTTCTTTTCCTGCATCCCTTGCCGCCAAGTCTTGGTGCCGCTCTCCACCGGGTGTCAAGTTTTTAATGGAGTCGGAGGGTTTTCCATTTTCTGCAGTTATTGCTGTAACTTCTGGGCTGTATTCATTACCGAGTGTCAAGTTTTTAGTGGGCTCGGAGGTGTTGTTGTTAGCAGCAGTTATTGATGCAGCTTCTTGGCTCCATCCATCGCTAGGAGCTGCTGTCGAAGCATCTGGAGGAGTTCCAACGATTTTTTCGTGGCTTGCAATTTCTGGACTGCATCCACTGCTTGGGGCTGCTGTAGGAGTTTCAACGATTTGTTCGTGGCCTGCAATTTCCTTTTCTTTCTGTCCATCCACTTGGTGAATGGAAACTTCGTGAATGGAGACTTCGTGAACGCGGACTTCATGAACGAGGATTTCGTGAGTGAGGACTTCGGAGGTTCCATGCACTTGGTGATTTTCTTGTGGATGAGAAGATGCTACCTTTTCACATTCGATGATAACAGGATGTTGAACTTCCGTATTCTTTATATTGGCAGCTGCGATTGCTCGTTCTTCCGCTGTAGGATCGGTTGTTAATATTTTCTTCACCTGCTGGATTGTTTGCTTGTCATTGGTAGGTGAACTTCGGAACTGACCACTGCTTTTGATGTAGTGACCTCCATGATTAAGAGTTTCGGAAGCTTCGATTTTCTGCCGTCTTTCCTGTACTGATTCTGTGAATTTCTTTTCACGTACCTGATATTTTGGGGAAAGTGTTCTTTGTGTGGGTACTTCTTCTGTGTCCCAGAATTTCTGCAACTGATATTCTTCTCCAATTTTGGCAACCATGGTGTTGACTTTAATGCTGTCGTTATGCTGTCTTCCAATGGTTCCAGATAATACCCAACCCAGTTTGGTATTTTGTCCCAAATGCCATCCTTTGTTCTAGTGATTCTTTCTAGAATTATTTTTGAATATTCTTCGGCGCCTAGAATTATATCTATAGGACCGGGTCGGTTGAAGGTTGGATCGGCGATGAAAATATTGCTCCAGGAATTGATATTTATGTTTGGGATAGGGGATGAAGGCATGGCTTTGGTAAGTTTGGGAAGTATTAGTAAATTGACAGGTAGGGAAAAGTTACTTAAAAATCTAGGTATGATCAAACCTGGGATTTTCCATTTGGCAATTTTTGGCTCGCTGTTCCCAATTCCTGTGATTTCAGCTCGAACCTTGGTCCTGGGTAACCCCAATAATTCGGCTGATGCTTCCGTGATAAACGACCCCTGAGACCCGGGATCTATTAATACTCGTAGTAGATGAGTCATCCCGGATGCTGCCTTTACTTGAACCATTGCTGTGGCAAGTAGAACTTGGCTCTCCTGTGCGCCTACATTGACGGTGATGATGTCCGACTTCGGCTTCTTTTCTGGAGCGTTGGAAGTCTTCATAGCTGCTGCATGAGCTGACGTTCTCATCCTTTGGGCAGGGAGCGGCCTTGATGGTAGCTGCGCCTTATGAAGCAGTGTATGATGCGGGAAGCGACAGATCCTACAATTAAAATAGGCATGACATGGTATATTTGAATCGTGCCGCAAGCATCGATAGCACAATCGATTGGTTTTTACTGCTTCTAGTTTTTCATGGGTAGGTAGCCTCTGGAATTGGCTACAGTTGTCGATGTAATGATCTCCATGGCACAGCTTGCAATTTAGGGATGCGGAAGCGTAATTCTTCTGTGGTCTTTCCTGCGTGGGCTTTCGAGCTCCATCTATGGATTCTAGGGATTGGAACCGCACTTACAGGAAAGCCATTAAATTTTGGTGATCCTGGACTTCATTTGGACATTGAAGTGACTGTTCATATAATTTGTTGGTTTCAGGATCTCATTTTCGAGCGATAGCTCTGTTAATCCACGGACCCCAACTGTCCGTGGAGATGCCTAAATTTTTGATTGCCTCCACACATTCCTTGATGGAGTCGTGCAATCTTTTTAACCCTTGGGCTGACTTTTTGGAGAGGACCGGCAGATCGAATATGGTATCTAGCAATTTTGTTGCAGCAGATTCCAGGCGGTGTTGTAGTTTGCTTGGGTAACAGCTAGATGCTGGATCAGTCGGCTTGGCTCTCCCTTAAGATGCGTCTTTAAATATTGCATCTTGATGACATCGTCCATATTCTGGTTGTCATCTACTAATTTGGTGAACAGGTCCTTGAAAGTGGCCCATTCCTCATAATTTCCCTCGTATATGGGAATTTTGACTTGAGGAAGCGAGATGGCTGCTGCTTGCTCGTTCCTTGTCGGCGCTTGCAATAAAATAATTAAATTTCTATACCTGTCTTCCAACGTAGTATATTCAGGACTGAAGTGCATTTGTTCTGAAGCCATGTCGTTTGACATAACTTCTTCGTCCATCTCGACCACACCATCCCATTTTTCTCTTAATTCCCTTGTCGTGATGGCGGACCTCCCTAATTCTTGTGTTAGTTCGGCGTCGTCCATCGCTTGCTTAAAATTCTGGATCCGAATCTGCAGTTTTCGGATACGAACCTTTTGCTCGGGGTTGGCCACCATTTCCTCTTGCGTTCTGCTTACGGAGGGGTTGGAAATTTCCGTTGTTTTTGAACAGCTCTGCAAGTAACTTTTTGCTTCGCCGTATATGGCTTTAATTTGGTCATAATACCCTGTTTTAAAATAATTATGAGTTGGAATACTTAGCTGCCCTATTTCTGCATGATTTTTAGTTGCAGTGTTCCAAAGTTCGTCCAGCGTTTTGTTGCGACTGGCGATGTAGGCTTCATTTTTTCGGCTGGCAGGGTCCTTTTTGCTGTTGGATAATATTTGCTTTATCTTCTGCGCGAGCTCTTCTTGGGCGATAGCTAAGTTGTTGAATTCCTCCATGTTGTTGGCCATTTTCTGGGAACTGGGTGGTTGGCAGATGTTGTCTTCTTCTCGGGATGTGTTTTTTCGTTAGTTGGAGACAGATCCGGTTTGAAGGACCATGAACAGAATTGCCTGAGAGGCTGCTTCAGGATTCCGTTACTTTGCGCTGAGTCTATCCGTCAAGCACGTAAACAAGACTGTGTTTACGTTTTAAACCAATGTAGTCAATGGTACTTGAACGGACGACAGTACAAACACTAACCCCTGGAGCACAGCCTCATGCGCCATAAATATTATGGCTTAGAAGGGGTAGTGAATGAATCAAACATTAAATGGCGATTGTTTTATTATAAAAAATAAACTGGTATTTATACAAAACTAAAAATGCTTAACGAAGTAACAATATCAAAGTTCATATATACAGTTTACTGGGGAAGAGTGTTTAAGTTACAAAACAGCAGATTAGCAATTGTGCAGTTTTTATTTCCTGCTAGAGCGAAGGTCACCCGTTGAACTTACTACTGTAGGTCGGTATTGTGCATGGAGTGCAGATTTGCATTTTTCCTGGTCTTCAACTCGTCTGATTGCGTAATAACACTGGCTTTTAAATTATGAATAATGTTTCGTAAATTTGGACTGAAATATATATTTTTTCCATCAATCGTTTATATATCGACTCATTAATGCATGATTTTGTCTAAAAAATCATGCATTAATAGACCCGTTTTCGCAATGATTTTATATAGGCAACCATACGTACTAAACGTCAAATGTATCTGAAATGTCAAAACTAAAGGTTAAATTATTCCGTGGATTTATTGATATAAATATTTACATTAGAAAACGCTTCGCTCAATATCTTTGTGGCAGTTTGTATTTTATACCTATCGATTTCTCAATGTATCCTTCGGCAACAGAGGTGGATTTCCAACCGCCAAGTATTTTAATTGCCGCAAAATTGCTCCGGCATCGGCAACCATACGTACTAAACGTCAAATGTATCTGAAATGTCAAAACTAATAAATATTTTTGATGGATTTTAATAAACGTACGATTGACGGAAAAGTCTTGTAACCAACTCTTATGTTAATCGGTGATTAATAATCTCGCTCATTAACGCGTTCGCTCGCTCCACTCGCTCACGCGTTAAAATCTCTCGATTGTTAATCACCTTTATTAACACACTTGTTGGTTAAATAACCATTAATCTAATTTAAACATATTAAATTTAGTAATTATGAGGCAAAGACTGGTGATTGCAACATTAAATTTTTCTTGCTAATAAATGGGAATTGCATTTAAAAACATGCAACTGGATTTCGTAAATTTTAGAAAATAAAATGTATGTGTGTTTAAATCAAGTTTAAACAACCATATAATATAGAAGTGGAAACATTTCCAGATGAGTTACAAATGGAATTAATAGATTTACAAAACTACAAGGATTTAAGAAATAAATTTCAAAATGTTCAC
This sequence comes from Agriotes lineatus, assembly GCA_940337035.1. Lineage (NCBI taxonomy): Eukaryota > Metazoa > Arthropoda > Insecta > Coleoptera > Elateridae > Agriotes > Agriotes lineatus. The sequence continues at coordinate 6,868 of CALNHX010013407.1, forward strand.
ATACATAATTTCTATCAAAGTTACATGAGTTTAGAAAAATTCCCTCAATTAGGTGCACAAGCAAAGCAAATTATGACACTTTTTGCAATCACATACGAACAATTATTTTCCACAATGAAAATAATTAAACGCGATCACCGATCGCGATTAAATGATGTACGGTTAGAGAGCTGCATCCGAATTGCTGTGCCGTCTATATCTGCAAATATAGACCAATTGATGGCAAAGAAGCAATGTCAAATTTCTCATTAAATAATCTTCTTCCACGTATATATTTCGCCGTTTTTTAACGATATTTCTATTGATGACCGTTTTATATCTGTAATTTTTTTATACTAGGTTTATTTTGTTAATAAAGATATAATTTGAGTTCATCATTTAGTGTTCGTATTATCATAAGTTGCTTACATGCGGCCCGCACAACATTTTTAAATTTGTAGCTGGCCCGTTGTCAAAAAAGGTTGCTCATCCGCATTTTTTATTTTTAAAAACCTCACCAGGACCGGGGATCGGACTCTCGACCCTTAGAATGGTCACCACTGAGCTACGGAGCCCGGCTTCATGTATTGTGGTTATACTTGTAACAGGTTAATAATAAATATACCAGATGCGGACCAACACCACGGTCTGACCTCATTTTTTCTTTTTTTTATCACATGGTATAGCCCATGTTTAAATTAGTACTTTATCAATACAATAATTGATATATTCGTAATTGTTTGCGTTATGCCCAATCCTAAGTATAACATGTTCTTAAATATTCTGATGTATCAAGACTATTTTGTTGACAAAGGATTAAGATGCAATATTCCAAGGGGCGTTATGAATTTCTGTTGGTAATTGAATTTGTGCCGCGGTGTGAAGTCGCAGTAGTGATCCGAGATCAAAGAGGAATTGTTCTGAAACCCTTGATGTTCTACTGACTTCGCTTACTCGTGCGCTCTCAATTGAAAGTTTCACGGAAAACGCTATTTATATTCTGCGTGAAGTAAAAGGATTAAAGTGAACATAGGTGCCGTTCTAGCCGAAAGCTCCCCTTGAACGCTATTGTAGTAAAGATCAAATTAGTGCACATACGACAAAGTACGTCATGTTTAAATAACGTCGTTTTGCACCGGGGTGCGAGTGCAAATTTTTCGCATGAATATACATACGTACGAGCGAGGTTTACAGGCACGTCTTGTATGCAAATTGCTTCATAAGGGGTTGTAACACCGGTGCTTAAAACAAACGCAAAAATATTCGACTCTGCTAATTGCAGCAAAGTGTCAGGTAGCGAAGCAATGCGTAACCTTGATTAATAACTTTGGGATGCTCGTCTGCGTTATAATTTTAAGCCCAAACCGCAACGCGGCCCCTAAAATATCGCGGGTCCAAAATTACACCCTCGTAATTAATTTCCAACGTGTATGCGTATTTTTAACGCGAACTCGCAGTGACAAATAATAGTATACTCCAGCCGGATCTATTAATTTTCCTACTTGCAAAAGAAAAAAGTCCCGCTTCCCTTCGAACGCAGGAAGGAAGACAGCTCACCCCTAGATTAAGCCTGGAACCTATCAAGCTTCCTAATTGTATGGAAATTGGAAATCACGCACGGATCTAACTTGTATTTTATAGCTAATAAGACACTGCTAATCTCATTGTAGTGGCTCTATTGTCCCGACTCTATAAAATGGATTAGTAATTACTATTCTGTATTTTGCACGTAGAAGGCTAAATTAGTTGCAATTACGAGACTCGTAGATTAAATTCGGGTTCTACGCTTCGGTACATATACCACCAACCCTTATATTTCATTATACTTGCATGCATACATGTAAACAATGAACTTACTCGTATATCCAAGTCTAAAAATTGGTTTATTTAATAGCACACTTTAATTTAATCTCAAGCAATATCTTACCTTTTCCCAAGCATATTTAACTACAAAAACCCATCAGCTTGATTTGCTAGAAAACCGTCTTAGTGATAATCTACTAAAATTTTCGATCGGAATATCTTATGGTTCGTTGTGTTATATAAAAAATATAATATTTTTGTTGTTGTTATAGGTAAGTTTAAAATTGTATACTGAATATGTATGCAAACATAAGGCACTCGTAAAAGGTTTTATGTAGACTCCCGGGTAGAGTTTGTTAAAAAATAAAATATATTAATCTAGATCGAAAACGACTGCAACTCTGCAATCCACAAACTTATTTGCATACTACCTTTGGAGCCCACCAGATAGGTAGTCGTATTCTAATTAAAATGTTTGAATTTTTAAAATGTAATTATAAATAAAAATGTTTTTAACGTCCTTAATAAAGAAAACACACTGCACAAAAACAACTTTGACTAAATTGAATTATATACCAAATAAGCAGTCAAAGGACACATTTAGTAATGCCAGTTACATTAATTTTGAAACAAAACAAATTCGCACGCAGAGGGCTTCTGATTTGTAGGCAGACCAGAAATGCTAGATAAACGCACATGCTTATCGTTGAATTATTAAAGGAATGGTGACGACAAAACCGATAGCAGACGAACTGCGCCCGATCGGTGACGATGATAACGTGACAGACGCAGATGCGCAAGTAGAGACGTGGAGGAAGTCATTAATATGTAGGAGGTAAGTAGCATGCAAAAGGCAAACAGTAAATAGATAATTAACAATACCGACAGGAGGGCAAATCCAGCCTGCAGCTTAAATTGGTGAATATCGGAGAGTTCTAACTCCCAAAAGGGCCAACTGGTGCGGCTGAAATGCTATTATCTGCTCTGCGGTAAAGCTGGCCAAGGAAGAAGGTCGCCTGAGTGGCAGAAACGCTGGAACTTCACCTGGGGCAAAGCTGGTCCACGAAGAAAATAACTGATCAGGATTCGAGATAAAACCCAAAGCCAACACACATAAAATTCGGAGCAATGCAAGAATTGGGTCCAAGCAAAATCGATTATTATTGGAGACTGGCAAAAACTTAGTTAACGACAAAGAAAGCCTAAGAAAGGTTTAAAAATTGCAGAAATTTGAGATTATTTGGCACTAAACCAATACTTCTCCACCTCAAAATATATTACTATTAAAACTACCACATCGACACGTATCAGGAGCTGACCACCAACGCAGTGCAATCTGCTCGCGAGTTCTTTCTTTTCACTCTTTTGCCTTCCGGCCAAAATGAAAAATAATGAGCCCAATTCAAGCACGCGGCGAGAGCCGGACGTAAGGCGCCCGCTCCGCCAGCAGCCTTCCTGTTTTATAGGTGGATTTCGAGACTGCAGATCGTTGGCGTGCGCTCGAAACTGAGCGCGAGAGAAGGTAACCTAACAAATGTCTAAAATGACGTTAATTTTCGTAAAATTTTTGAAATGCAAATAGTTGCATGCAGCGCAGCGCTTTCAAATGAGAGTACATTGTTAGCTTTTCACTTACCTTTAGGTCAGCGTTCTATATTTTAACTTTCAAAAATTGATCGCTATAAGAGTGTAGGCCCGTCTCTAGCTACAGTGATGACGTCGTGTATTCTTTATTACTGAGATTTTAAAAGGTGAGCACCAACAAGTTTAATCCCAAGCACACTGATATAGGTAAAGAAACTTATAAACTTCACTATATATTTATCCACAATACAATTATTGAACCTTCAAAGTTTTCCACTTAACTTCTATCACTACAACTACTGGGTATACACTGTCCTTATTTATTGACTATATGCGAAATATAATCAGATTATCGTTATTTCACTTATCTGTTATGTTGTTGTACTTGCGGTATCAACGGTCAGCCCTAAGAATCTTAGTGCACCTGCCAGTTCTGCTCCGCAGGACAATCCTCTCACCAACTGCCACTTTGGCAGCTACTAAATGCTGGTTGTCACCTAACGCAAGTAGTCACCAGATCTCCGTAACGAATCTCACAAGACGAGCTTCCCAAACTACTATATGTTTTTCCGCCTAATACTTGTTGCTATACGAGTAATATCGAATTACAAAATAGAATGAGGTAAACGCAAACCCACTATACGTACCCTGTACTTAACAGGCAATGCTTTCCGTAGTTCCTACATCGTCAAAATTACTAGGATCTCCGTCCGTCGGAAAGTGACACTCGTTCCCAAAATCCGCTTCAAGCACGGTCGGCCAGTATCCAAATACTATCACCGAAATTACGAGTTTATCACATTTTTTTCCACGAAAACTTTTGCACAATTAAATTCTGTCACTCATTTTTGAAAAACAAAATTTGTTATCCTCTCTCTACCCTCTTTTCTTTTTTAACAACTCTTGCAACTCTGATCGTTTATTCACGACTATATACAGTGTGTCTACTTCATCGACCTATAGAAATGGACCGCTAATGGACGACTGCGCAACTCTTTGCGTTAGAAAGAGAAAGAGAACACTTTAAGAACTATCTTTTCTTTTCCTGCCGGCCTCCTATTGGCCGACAGAAAATGTTCCTTTTCCTGCCGGCCTTCTATTGGCCGACAGAAAATGACGTCACAGCGACAGGGCGGTCGCGCCGTACGCTACTGAGCGCCAAAAAGGACAGAGCGTTCTCAAGTCATATGCGTTCTCTTTCTATCCCGTTTGGCTCGCGCAGCTCTGACTAGCGGTCCATTTCTATATGTCGATGGTCTACTTAAGTTGGAACCATATGGAAAATTTTGTTATTATTGGTTTTAGGAAAAAAGGGTATTCTTGATGAAAAGTTCTGCATGGTCCAAAACTTAAAATGCAACCGTCAGATATCAATTTTTCAAGTCGTATACGAGGTTTGTCAAAAAATATGAATTTTGCTCAAGAGTAAAGTAAGTTTATTTTTTACAAAATAGAAATTTTTTATGTTTATAGTAGACAAAAGAGATAATGTTTCAAAACTAAACGTAATTTATAACGTTTTAGATCGGTGGAATTGCATATTTGAATGTAATTTTTAATTCTAATCAACTTCTGTCGATGAAACATACACAAAATACTACAAATTGTTTACAAATATCGAAGATATAAAAACATTATACTTTTAGCCTATGCTTTACCTGAAAGAAAAATAAATCAGTATTAATACTGGTGTTTCAATTACCTTGAATTTAAAAAAAACTGTCTAGTTTTATTTATAAATTATAAAATGTCAACTACCTCACATGCTTCAATGTACTTATTAATATTTTGGGTAGGCGATTCGAAATTGTATCTTACTACCACCTGACAGCCATTCGCGCTTCGTTTTGGGACTAAAATCTTGTGGTTTCCCCATCGCAGTTTCTGTACGGAAACAAAATAAGTTTCCATCAACTTCGAAATTTGGTCAATTTTCTTTGCTGCACGGAAATATAAACTGGCATGACTGATTCGATTTGCCATCAGCGTATGCAGAGTGCATCCCGGAGGATACACTTCAAAGCAGAGCTACCTCGCAGTCTTATTATGTTAGTTCGGCTCGACGAACCCCGAAAAATACTCAAATAAGATATTCGACCGAAAACCAATATGTGCCTGCATTAGATTAGGAACGCTTGCCGAGCATGCAAAATATTTCCCTTTGGCTCCCCGATTATTTGTGCTTTGTGATTGTCTTTAGTCCGCTATTCAGCATTGAACTCTGGTAGTTCTAAATCGAAACTCTTTAAAGGCACTATTAACCTTTGTCGAATTTTAGAAAAGTATGCTTTGCACATCATGATTTATACAATAAAAAAATGATTCCCAATTTGCTGGGTAAACCATTCTAATAAAAATAACAGTAGTACAATGCACGATCCTTTAAGCTACCTTAACTTCAAATTTGAAGGCAGAAATTAAAGATTGTTTGATATTGCATCATATTTTATCAATACATTGTGTGTTCTCTGTTAGGCCTGGGCGATTTGGTTGTTAGTCAATCGAGAATTTTTTTTTCAGTTGAGCGAATTAAAGCTTGGATCAATTTGAATCACAAATCGAATCATTCCATAATTTGAAACTAATAACAGTTCAAATTTAGTTTTAAAATTGCAACAGTTATTATATAACAAAAATGAATTTAAGGAGAAAACATTTTAGAGCCATGATTTACTATGACTTTAAAATGTCCTTATCTTCGAAAGAAAACTTTGAACGATTTCGTTATGCATTTGGTGGCCAGGCACCTGTGCAGAGGACTGTTTAAAGCTGGTTTAATAAATTTAAATTTGAACGCATTTCACTCACGAGGAAGGCCAATTTCAGCAGTTACCGAAATAACCATAGACGCCGTGCGAAGAATGATTCAGGAGTACAATTGAGTCATATATAAAATTATTAGAAGCACCTTAGGCATTAACATGGCTGCAATAAACAAGACTTTTACATAATAATGTGGGAGTAAGAAGAGTCGGTTGTCGGTGGATACCACACCGTTTAACAGAAGCACAAAAATAACAGCATGTGGAATGGTGTAAGAAATATCTTAGGAAATATAATAAAGGTAGGTCTAAAGCAGTTTAGAACATCATAACTGGTAACGAAAGCTGGATGTATGCATTTGAACCCAAATTTAAACGTCAGTCTGCACAATGGGTGTTTCCACCACGCCTAATCCAGTTCAGGTGAAGCGATCTCGAAGTGTTGGTAAGAAAATAATTGCTTGCTTCTTTTTAAAATCAGGACCTATCACAACTATCGTGCTTGAAATTAAAAGCTCGTTTACGGTGCCCAAGAAGTGAAATTGTTCTGCAGCATGAGAACTTCAAGTGATAGCACACATCAAACAAAAGAATTTTTAGATTTCCGAGTTAAAATTGCTAAGTCATCTACCATACAGTCTTAACCTAGCACCTTCCGATTATTTTATGTTTTCTCGATTAAAGGATGACATGCGTGGTGTGCAGTTTGGAATTTCCGAAGTTACTGTGGAAAGTTTCAAAAATGTTGTTTCTCAACTAAATCAAGAAGAGTGAAATTTATGTTTTGAAAATTGTTTCTATCGAATGCGTAAATGCATAAGTTTGAGAGAGACTATTTTGAAAAACAATAAAACAAATAATTGTTCGCTACAAAACTTTGTTTTATTAGATTACAGGAATTTACGGTGCCACCCTCGTATAATCTGCATGCAAAATACCGTCTTTCTCCAACAAATAGTTTTTGAGCTATACCGCCAACAGACAGACGCACAGACAGACGGATAGACAGCCGAAATTGAGAAAACTTGTTTTTCGTCATCTAGAGACCCTCCGACGTGAAGATCTGAAGAAATCCCAGAAGATGATTTTTCACGGTTACTATAACTACTTCCTTCGTCTTGTAGACTAGGAAAGTAAAAAGTAAAACTAAAACCTACCTCAGTTATGGAATGTTTCCAATAAACCCACTATACAACTCATTAGTAACTTTATTAGTCTTTTTGCAATATTCTAGTAACGTTATAATTTAAAGTAGAGCTTTTTTTATTATGCATGCTTTTCTGCTTTTCGGTGATTTTCATTTTCAAAAAGTGTTCTTGGTTTCATCATCATACAATTTCATTATACAGTTTTTCAAGTTTATATTAAAACGAAGACGTTGCTGAACAAGGCGCAACGCTAAAAAATTCTTAAGAATGAATTCCCTCTTATTTTCTGTATAATGGGGCCTGACCACATTTTCTTCGCCTATTGGACGATGGTTAAATAGTTTCTTTAGTAACATGCATAGTATTCAATTTCATTAGATGTTCTTCTGATTTACTTTCGTAAATTACTTGCTACATGGTCGTTACTTGCAGCTCTCGAATAGATCGTGCTTCACATTTTTTTCTTTCTTTTTTGACATTTTTACAATTCTTATTTCTTTTCAACTACTCTAATAATGTGTTATTGTATATATTACCTAATATGTTATGTTACTAGTCCTCCATGGATTGTTTTGTATTCGTGAAGCCATATGAGACTTAGTCATATGTCCTCTTTGTTTATTATAATAATAATAATCATAATAATTGTTGCAGTAGTTATTTTAGCTCGCCCAATTAGCGCCAAGTGTTGCCACATGGCAACACAAAATAAAGCATCTTGTTTCAGCTGTCTTGCAGGTTGCATTGTATTTGGAATGATTGATTTATTTATTTACGATGCAAACAGAATATTTTACAAAAAAATTATTGTAAATTAGTATATGCAAAGAGTAATTATAGGCAATACTGTAACATTAATATAGATGTAAATTTATAAATTTAGTTTTTATTAGCTTTTTAACGTTATTTTTAGAGACAGTAAAGTCGATCTCGAAACAATGAATATTTGACAATCGTAACAACTGACTTAGTGGAGAATTCATAGAACATTTGGTGATGAAAAACGTTATAGAAAACAGGTAATTATTTCTTAATTCTCTTGCTGGAATATTAAGGTTTATAAGTGATAGTAGCGCAGGACTATAAATTTTATCATTAAGTACGAGGAGCGTTCAAATATTAATTATAATTTGAATTGCCCGCCAAAAGACAAATCCATGTACAGAAGTTGTATACATTATTAGATAATGCTCTAGAGCAAGTCTTAACTTCATTCGTTTGTTAAGTCGTCAAAATTCATTTTCGTTCAATTGGCAAGCATCAGTGAAGTGGGAGTGCATTCAAGCGTCGAACAACGCATTATTAGTAAATTTATTATTAACGAAGATATAAAACCATAAGAAATTTGTGTAAGAGTTAAAAGACAGTTTGATGCGCAATTACTATCAGACATAAGCGTTTACAAAAGGGGTAGAGTGTTTGTACATAGATGGCTGCAAAGGTCCCGAGAATGAACCGCATTCTCGCCGTCCAAAAACATTGACAACATAAGAGAATTCTGACAGAGTAAATGCACTTATTTGAAACTATCGTCGAATTACAGCCAATGATATTCCTTCTGCATTAAATAATATCAGTGGGGATAACTAAAAAAGGCGAGTTCTCTGTCTCTGTTTGTGACATGATAATGCTCGACCCCATTTCGTTATTCACAAGCTGACTACGATTAAAATATTGAAATAAACCATGCTGCCCCATTTATCACACATTTCGGACCTTGCTGCATCAGTTTTTTATTTGTTTGGATCATTAAAAGAGTTTCTAGGAGAAAAATACCTCGTTGTAATAAAGGAGTCAGCGAAATTGTTCGGGAATGGGTGTGACAGCAGCCAAAAGAATTGCTTTCTCGTGAAATACGGAAACTTCCGGAAAGATGGCACCAGTTTATTAAAAGAGATGGAGACTGAGAAGAAACATGACATGATATACATTAGAGTCCTTGTGTTTGTTTTTGAAAAAATATTAAATTATAATCTATATTTGAAAGCTCGGTAGTTTGTGCAAAGTTAAAATGTCAGTATCAGTTCTCAAGAGACACAATGTTAAATCTCCTGCACAAAGGAGAGTAATCACTGTCAATAATATTGATTTTTTCATTGTGCCCAAGGTATTTTTAAAATTTATTGTGTATTCTTTATAATATATCTATATAAACCTTGCATTGGAGATTCCAAATGCAAGACGCAAAGTTGTTTGCTAAACACAAATGCATAATATAGATCCAACATAGTTTGACGGTTTTAGAAATATCTCGATTGCCTGATAATAAAATCATGTGGCCTAGCTTATCTTTTTGCTACAGAATCTATATGAACATCAACAATCAGCTTCTCATCGGATATCATTCCGAGATCCCTTTATTTCTGATACCTTTTTTAAACTTAGGTTATTTAAAACATAATCTCTTTTGATTAGATTAAAGTTATTTGTGAATGTAATAGTAAAACATTTATCTAAATTTAAAAACAAATTATTTTTTACAATATTTCTCTAAGTTATAGATCTCATTTTGCAGTTTCCGGCAGTATAGAATCTGTTTAACGGTTTTTAAATCATTTGCGTATAAAACAACATTTGAGTTTTTAAATCACTGTGCAATATAATTATTAATTAATGTAAATAATGAATAATAAAGGCCTTAAGTGTGACCCCTGGGGCACACCTGATGGAGTTGCCAACGTTTCGGAGGTGGAACCATTGACCGACACGAACTGCTTTCTGATTAAAAGATAGGAGTTTAGCCAATTGAAGACGACGCCACCCACAGGACCCACAGCGACCAAAACCAACTTTTCAAGTAGAATTCGATGATTAATTTTATCAAAAGTGTTACAATAATGGGTGTATATGACATCGACCTGAATTCGCTTGTCCATACTGTTATGTAAGTACTTCAAATAGCACATTAAATTTGATTCTTTAGATATTTCTGCTAAGAAGTCATGCTGTTCGAAAATTATTTCGTTTTCATGTATTGTCGGTAAACTCATTTTATCTTGCGGTGTAGAGGCTGGTGCTTTATAAGCTTGCGTCTGGCGGTAGAATGCTCAACTAGTCCTGGATTCGGGTTACAAAACTGAAGAACGCCTTTTGTGCTTCCGTAGCAAC
>CALNHX010013408.1:0-17227 GCA_940337035.1 Agriotes lineatus
CTAGCACTAAAAAAAATTGAAACTTCCTCGAATTTTTGGAGTCAAGAACATCACACCTTTAGTACAATTACTGGAAGCTATAACTAAACAACAATCCGGAATTAAAGCCCTCGCAAATGATCAGGTAAAAATGCAGCTCAAAACAACTGACTACTATAGAAAAATTGTAAAAGTTCTGAATGAAAAAAAAATACAGAATTCCACACATACAAATCAAAGGACGAAAGAAACTTTAAGGTAGTTCTAAAAAATTTGCACTACTCAGTTAACACCGACGAAATTAAAACTGAAATACAGAACTTAGGTCACACAGTAAAAAATATATGGAATATCAAGCAATACAAAACCGAAACACCACTCCCAATGTTCTTCGTGGAATTCAAAACTGCTGCTAATAATAAAGACATTTACAAATTGTAATACCTTCAATAATGTAAAATTAAATTTGAACCACCCAAGCACAAACCAGAAATCGTTCAATGTGCTTGATGCCAAAGATATGGGCACACCAAAAAGTTTTGCCAATTAACACCAAGGTGCGTTAAATGCACAGGGGACCACGTTACTAATTAATGTTTACGAAAAACAAAATCCGCGGAAGTGCGATGCTTCTTGTGCGCAGGAAACCACCCCGCAAACTGTAAGGGTTGCACAGTTTATAAAGAACAACAGAAAAAACAATTTCCACCACACCGCCCAAAAATGTACACTCCTCCCTGGGCATATCAAAACTTACCAAAAAACTCAACCAGGACTATTATATTCAACAATAAGCAATCAGAAAAACCAACAGTCTCATAATAACAGCAATATTGCACAAATAGCAAACCAGAATCAACCTCTTCCGCAATCTAACGACTAACTAGAATTAAAAAATATGATGGTGTGTTTATTTGAACTAATAAGCACCATGTTAAACCTTCTCACAACCGTGCTTACCAAACTCAAATAATGGACAACTTGTTACACATCGCCTTGTGGAATGCAAATGTGCTATAGCGACACGCAGAGGAACTAAAAGTATTTATAAATAACTGCAACATCGATATTATGCTTATAACGACCTACTAGAATTAAAAAATATGATGGTGTGTTTATTTGAACTAATAAGCACCATGTTAAACCTTCTCACAACCGCGCTTACCAAACTCAAATAATGGATAACTTGTTACACATCGCCTTGTGGAATGCAAATGGGCTCTGAAGACACGCAGAGGAACTAAAAGTATTTATAAATAACTACAATATCGATATTATGCTTATTTCAGAAACACATTTTCCTCAAAAAAGTTACTTTAAGATCCCCAATTATACACTTTATTCTACCAATCGTCCAGATGCCACTGCCCGTGGTGGAATAGAAATAATAATCAAAAATTCGATTAAGCACCACCAAATAAACAGCTATAACAAAAATTTCCTACAAGCAACCAATGTGGTAATAGAAGATTCCATTGGCCATCCAACCGTCTCGGCTGTCTACTTCCCTCCAAAACATATAGTAAAACAGGAAAATTATGAAAACTCCTTCAGCACTTTGGGGCGACGATTCATTGCAGGTGGCGACTATAAAGCAAAACACACCGACTGGGGTTCCAGACTTATTACACCCAAAGGACGTCAATTACTTACAACTTTAGAGAAAACCACCTGAAACATCTATCTACGGGTGGCTATCAGATATCACAAAACACCCGATCTAGTGGACTTCGTTATTACAAAGGGTCATCCCCCAAGGCTTTGCTACAGCTAAATCATGTTTTGATTTATCCTCAGACCATTACCCAATTCTAATCACACTATCCACAGAAGTATTAAGCACAAACAGACAACTGAGTTTAAGCACTAAACACACAAATTGGGAAGAATTCAGGCAATTCGTAAATGACAACCTAACGCTAAGTGTTCTCCTTAAAACGGAAGAAGACATCGGCACAGCAGTGAAATTTGTTACCAAACTCTGACCATAAAATAAGGAGTAGCAAAGGCTACCGGATTCTCAGCCGGAGCTGGTCGTGGGTCGAACAGAAGACTTAAAGCGTAAGCTGAAACGGTGAGTAATTTATGGGCGCCAAGTAGCATAACCCAGCACTTTGCTAATCATCAAACCAGACACTACGGAAGGTGCTACTAAGCGATCCTGAAAATTAGAGGTAGCGACAAGGACACACAAATCAAATTCGCAGGCATAAGTAACGAGTATATATAATTTAATAGAATATTAACATTCATAAAATATTAACAGTGCTCGGTAGTATATCACAACAACAAATATCACAAACCAGATTTCATATAATAATATCGAAAAATTTATCACAGATTAAACTCACCAGATTAAATAAATAAAGTCGTAGATCGTAGCAATTCGCATGTATGACCAAACGCGTCTCAAATTTAAGCGGTAGTTAAGGTTTTGTTTTGTTTGTCAAGTTGAAATCAACGCTAAACCCTCAGTTGCAAAAATACATAACTGTACTAGTAATCAAATGTACACAAATCCCATTGTTACCCAAGATCTTGGTATAGGGGCGCAAAATTACCCGAAACACGCTAATTAAATCTCGCCCTGAAGGGGCGTAATTGCTTAAACAACGATCGGACTGATTTCGCTAATTTCTTGCAAAATGGGGCCGCACTAAGCCAAATTCAACCGACTGACGGATCTCTCCACTGAGATCGAGTCTAAAATCGTTTAAATGGGCGTATGCAAGAATTGCTATTACAAAATTCACATAAGGGAAACCTTATCGTCCCTATGCATCTACAATAGACACAGCCTCTAATGGAGGCTCGAAATGTCAAGTTATAAATATTAAGATGTTATACAACAAAATAGGTTTACTTTAAACTGCAAGTGAGTTATCACAACATTAAAGTAAGTAAATTAGCTTATCAAAATCTGGCCGTAGCACAAAGCGCTACAATGAATAATTAAACACACATTAAAATCATGCCTATAACACAGGTTAAGTTGGTCGAGCTCAAAACTGCACAAGAACGCTTAAGGAAATTGCAAAGACAGACCTTGGCTGCACCAGGTGACGAACGTGCTAAATCGGAGGCCTACTGCACGATGTTGAGGAAGCCAGGTGTTCCAACGGGCTTCATCGCAGGTAACGCAGAGATCTCGGGCCAGTAAATCTGCTAGCCTGTTTTAGGGACTGGAAATCTCCCAAACTCACAGCCAGCCGACTGCAGCAACTGCCTGGAGAGAGTGCTCTCCAAGAGGGGCCAAATCCATCAACCAAACGCCTCGAAAAGCTCCTGCGCCACATGAACAAACTCGCCGCTCACCAACAGAGATGCGTTAGTTCATACCAAAGGACTGCTTCCTAATCTGAGTGCGTTCACCGCCCGTACCAAAGGGGAATTGAGTGCTTTCACTGCCCGTACCAAAGGGGAGCTGAGTGCGTTCACCGCCCGTACCAAAAGGGAGCTAAAAGGGACAACATTCTGCCTTAGAAATATAACCAGTAATTGTCAAAATAGCATACCGTGAGATGTTATGCTCCAAATCGCCCAAGTAGTTACATGTGATTGTCAGATGAATTCCGGACAAAAATCCGTGCTTGAAATGTATCACAACAAAAACGTCGGGGACGTCTCCCAGACAAAAAATCACACCAAGATATACATTTTCATGCTAGGATGACCGTGACAAAACCGAATTACAAATATTCGTGCATCGATCAACCAAAGATGCCTTTCACCACATCCATCTTCTGACAACTCAAAATGGCCAATGATAATTTGACAGCTAGGCCCAGAAAATTCCAAATTTGCAGAAAAATCGCATCTGCAACCAACATAGCACGCGTACAACGTGAGGCCTAATCTGCAGTGACTTTACTCGAGGAAATGGGTAACTAAAACTAGGCTATTATAGGGTAAATAATTAGAGCGAAATGTGCAAAGTGCCTTGAATTAGGCAGGGATAAGGCAAATCGTTAAATTAATACGAAAAGTGACTTTTGGCCCATAACAAATGTTATTCTTGGATGTATATTATTGAAGGTTTGGAAAATAGTATTTATTTTTGTTTTATTTGCACATTTTAACTATTCATTTATGGAGAACAAATATACTTTTAATTTAAAAAAACAAAAATATAATTGTAAGTATTTGTCATGCAACTACCACATTCTTAAGAATATTAAATAAAATTGATTTCCAGCAGGATTTAATATACAAAATTGAAACATATACTAATCTTGCTTGTTGCGAAATAAAAGATTCAAAATATGGAAATAAAAACCAATTTTAATGATTACTACAATGAGGAATATTAAATCTGAAACATAATTGACATACTTTACCAAGTAAAAGTAAAAAAAAGATTACAATACTAGAACGTTTTTCATCTAAAGCCTTATTTCTTTATTCCAGATTAGGATTTGCAAAAATTTGTAATGTTGTTTAAACAATTAACTACTCGACTTCTCGAATTTTATAGAGGAGAATAAATATACCTTTATTAAAAAACAAAAATATAATTGTAAGTATTGTCATTCAGCAAACATCTTTTATCGAATAATAATAAAAATTGTCTTCCGGCTGGATTAAAAATCCAAAATTATAACTCATCCTAATTTTGCTTATTAATGATATAAAAGTCAGAAGTTTTGAAAATTCATACGAAATAAAATGATTAAAAGTAGTTGAAAGAATCCTATTCAAATATGAATTTGCAATTCTATCAGGTACGTAATATAAGTGAGGCTGTTATTCTTTCACTTATTCTAATTGTTTGTCTTTGTATTCCTTTCAGACCTATCATGTAAAAGGCTTTCGATTTTATAATATGTAATTGTCTGATAAAGCTGGATTGCCAGCGAAACGTAACTTTGCTTTTTAATAAAATTTTTAATATGTTAAATTGGCAATACGAATTTCTTTTTGGAAAATTTTATTTTTCAATTCGATTTTTAGTAACTAATATCTAAAAAACAAACTTAGCTGATTTTTCTCCATTTCAACAGTTAATTACTAAAATAGCTGTATTCAAATTTTATTTTAAAAAAGATAGTAATCTGTTAAAATATAGATAAACGACATTTGCGGCAAAGTTATCAGGTGCAATTTACTCACATATTTGGCGAAGGCAGGCTTATGTACTACTAAACAATATAGTTCGATTTGGTCGGATGTTGTTATTCCCGTTCTGTATTGCACTATTGCGCTGCTGATTAACGGCGATAACATATCGTCATTTCGTGAACAATTAAATAAATTGTGTTACGGTCTGGTTCACCCATATAATAGTTTATGATACAAGTAAAGTATGATCAAAAATTATTTTCATCTAGTATGGCTGTGGAATAGTTCTTGATTTATGAATGCAACTACATTTATACTTAAATGTCAAACTTGATATTTGATTTTTAAGGGAGTTATAGTTGCATTCATAAATTAGGAAGTATTCCATGGCCATACTAGCTGAAAATAATTTTTGATTATACTATACATAATGCTTTACTTTAGTGGGCGCGCCTATTTAAATGAACGGGCGACCGTTTGAAGCGAGTTCGTGTAAAGAGGCAAGCCCACTAAAGAGCATTATGTACTTGTACCATACAAAGTTTTATGTTCGACTGCTAAAATCGAAAAAATCGAGTTTATATTTTTGACGTCTGTTCTGCGACAAAAAAAATACGTTAGGGTGCCTTGATGGATATTGACAGATTTTTTACGATGAACACTTACTTATCATAATAATTTATCACTCTATTGATCAAATTTGTTCAAATTTAGCATGTTATGTGCATATGTAATTTAACATTTACTTGACAGTAACAGTTTAATCCAATTTACTTTAACATTGCGATACTAGTACAATAAAGTATTACTTTATGAATTCAAAACTGTTTCATAAACAAGGTCTTTATGATGCAGTCGAACATAAAATTGTTTTTCCGCTACCGGCAACGTAGGGGAAGGTGGAGGAATGACGCTCACTTAACCAAGATACTCAAATTCGGATAGCAAATAAAATGAAATCCAATTTCTAATATAAACTTTATTTTATGCCCTTACGGTATCATCATCGAATCATTATGTCTTGACAGACGTTTTGTGACCCATGAGTGGGGTTTTATATTATGGTGTATATATATAGCCTCCCGTCATCGATCGTGATTGTTAGTTAGACGTATTGTTTCACCAAAATGTTTCCCCATAATGTCTTTAGTAACAAAAACCCAGCGTTTTGCGGACCTTACCAATTGAATACGACCACGAATTTCCATTTCGATGTTGTCCGATTCTATAAAGGTTAATATGGTTTTGGCTTTCGCGATCTACAATCATAATTTGTTTTTGTCATAATTAATGCTTAGGCCATAAGTAGAGATCACTCTCTCCAATCTTTCCAGAAGCTGTAGCAGCTCGATCTCACTTGATGCCACCAGGGTAGTGTCGTCGGCGAACCTTAAGTTAGTGATTTTTCTTCCACCGAGGATAGCGCCCCCATCCCATTCTTCCATTTCTTTACGACAAAACATATCCCTGACGAACACTCTTTCTAACAGCACAATCACGAGACTTTATATTGTCAATTTTAACTATAGCGGCGTTATCTTGCTAGTAGCAGTTTTTATAAGCAACACATTGTGTTTAGGAACCAAAACATAATTTTAACATTTAAATTAAATACGCATACATTTCGTAAGCTAACTGTTACATGCGGAAATGCATAACAAAGCTGTCAGAATTTCTGTCAGCATTACACGAATGACCCGGTGAACAAGCTGCAATTATACAGACTTGCTATCACTGTTTGTTATGAAATTAAACACGCAAATGGAAATGCGAGTTGAACTAGGGCAAATAAAGTGAACCTTGCTATTTACGTCATAGTTTTATGTATATAGATAGGAAATGTCTAGTCAATAAAACAATACAGTTTGACATCTGATTCTGTATTTACGAACCTCTGCTCCAACGGAACAAAGTCTACTAAATCATCTTGTGTGAGACTGCACAAGACCGTTGGTGTGCACCCCTTTTTAATTCCTGCACCTCTAGGACGTATCCTGTAATTGTCCAAATTATAAATCATACAGTCCACTATAAGCTCCACCCTGAACATTTGGTCCTCCGAGCCTTTAAACATTTCTGCCCCTAGCATTTTGTCTATTAATCCCTTTAACGTGCCAGCCATCTACGAACAAGACCGTTATAATGGCGCAGCGACGGAAGATTTTCGAAGGCCAAGAAGACTTAGCAGAATCCATTCGCAGGCAGATTATCAACGTGAAGAAGGATGGCCCATCAAGAAAAAATGCAGCATATATCACCGCTCGCAGATCCGCCCTAAAACAACTTTGGGAAGAATTTGAGGCCAACCACTCAGACCTGGCGAAGGAAGTCGAGGAAGAACACCTTTATTTTAAAAACAATTTTTTTCAGCAAACCAAAGACGTTTACAATGAAGAGGTTGCCCTTCTCGACAAGTGAGAAGAAAATCTAGCACACTAAGAGGAAGTTCACAGCAGCCAACATGGCCAAAAGAGGACACGCCCACAGTTGCTGACAAGGAGGGACAGTCTCGAATAAAAAGGCTACAGATCAAGTTGAATTCACTCCAAAGCGACATTCAGGAAGGCTGGAATAGGTTGAATGAGGAATGCAGTAAAAGGTATTGCGAATACAACATTACGAATTTCAAGGATGATTGGGATGACATCAGAGCTCTAAACGAGGAGATACTATCCCACGGTAGCTACGACGACAAGGAATTCCATGAGACCAAAAAGATGGTCAACGAAATAATTGTGGTCCTGTACCAACACATCCAGGATCAAGAGGTTCAAAGTGTCAAGGAACACAGCCATGAAAATATAGTGTTGTAGTGAAGGTACCTATGAAGCACGGCCTAGCTTTCATGATATTTTCCGAAGCCTTGTTCATGAAAACTCACGACTAAGTAAGGCGGAAAAATGCATTACTTAAAGTCACAGTTGCGAGGGGAAGCCAGCAAGTTAGTACAACACCTGGAGGCAACTGAAGCCAATTACGAGTCTGCATGGTTCATTATAAGGAACAGATACGACAACACCAGGCTGCTACTTGCGAAGTATTTGGATGACATAGTCAACCAGGCAACCCTGTCGAACGAATCTGCAGAGGGGATCAAGAAACTCCATGACACGACTGCAGAATGCCTAAGAGCAATTGAGAACTTAGGAATTGAAACGGCCACATGGGGGCCTGTCATGTGTCATATAGTAACACGGAAGTTGGAGAAGGAAACCAACAGACTGTATGAGCAGTCACTAACGGCACCAAGAGAGGTGCAAAAATTCGAGCAACTATTGAATTTTTGGAAACAATATTTCAGTCGCTGGAAGCTGTACAAAGTCGGAACAAACTCGAACCCAGAAGAAATGGAATTGGAAAACCATAGGAAAGTCACCAGAATCGGTGGGCAGTGAAGACGTACCACACGGCTGACGTATCGTGCTTCCACTGCGGAGGATCACACAGCATCAAATCCTGCCCAAAATTCAACCTAAAAATATCCGAACGTTGGGACTTTATAAAGAATAAAAAACTTTGTTCTAACTGCCTCAAGCCTACAGAAAAATATGACTCCAGACACTTTTGCCCAGGGAAATGCAAGGTATGTAATAAAAGTCCCAAGTGGTGTAGCTTGAACAAGCGTCCACGTTCGATCAGCAGAGTTAAGCAACGCTGTCTCTGGTCAGAACTTTGATGGGAGTTCCACGGCTGCATCTCTCGGCGACCCGTGGTACGGCTATCACGGAAAAAAGTTGGTCCCGGCGGTCATACAATATCATGACAGTCGTTAGTGGGGTTGGAAGTCCTCATAACTGCACAGCGACGCCTATAATTGGCCTAACGGCTGTTGGCTGAGTGCGAATCAAATAAATAAATTGGCTTCTGCACGAAGATTTTAGTAAGCAGCAGCAGCAGCTTCCCAAGACCACCGCGGCGACTTCCAGTGCGACAGCAACCAATGAGAAAGAAAACACTGTTGCAAGCCTAGTAGGAAGACAACATCGCAACGTTTTGCTGGCAACTGCCCTAATTAGAGTCAAGACATCGTCGGGGAGTTTGGAGTACCTCAGAGCCCTAGTAGCCTCCAGATCCCAGGCCTCATTTATTACAAGATATGCAGCTGAAACGCTTGGTCTACCACAAGAAAAGGTGAGAGTGCAAATTTCTGGTTTAGGCAAGAAAGGAGCAGGTACAGACCGAGGACAAATAACTGTAAATCTACGTCCACGATTTCCAAGCAACTACACAACCACATGCGAGATGCTGATCCTGCCACAGTTAACCAAGCCACTTCCAGAAGAACCAGTTGAACTATCAACTTCAGGACCGCAAGAATATGGTGTTGGCTGATCCACTATTTCATAAACCTGGACCAATAGACGTTATCCTAGGAGCAGACATCTACAAGGAAATCATTCTGGAAGGAGTACAAAAATTCAACGAAGGCCTGTTAGCTCAAAGCACGGAACTTGAATGGATCATCACGGGGAATGCAACAGCACCATCAGTAGAAAGAAAAATTCTTAGCATGCTCGCATGTGCTGCAGAAGATGGACAACTCACAAAATTTTGTGAAATTGAAGAAGTAGTACCAGACAAAGTGATGTCCAATGTAGACAAAAAATGCGAAAAATTTTACAACTGCAACCACCAGAAAAATGCTGATGGTACATATACTGTAAAAATTCCGCTCAAGGAACTAATAGAAAAGCTTGGGGATTCGAGAAAAAAAAACAATCGCACGGTTTCTTCAACTAGAGAAACGGTTAGAAAAAAATAAAGTTCTAGGTAAAGCATGCAAAACATTCATGAAGGAATACTTAGAATTGGGACATATGAAACGCGTTCAACCAGGAGCCAATATACGACAAGCCTACTTCATCCCTCATCAAGCGGTAGTAGAGGAAGACAGCACAACCACGAAGTTAAGGGTAGTCTTTGATGCCTCATCAAAGACCACTACTAGACTCAGCTTAAACCAGCTAATGACTGCTGGACCAAGATTGTAACAAGATTTGAAGCATATTCTGCTGAGGTGGAAGAAACACAGGTTTGTATTTTCAGCAGATATTGGAAAGATGTATCGTCAGATCAAGATAGCCGAAGGAGATCAGGACCTCCAAAGGATAGTATGGCGATTTTCTCCAGACGAAGCTATTCAAGAGTTTAAACTTACCACTGTAACTTATGGAACAACAGCAGCACGCTCTGCTACCAAAATTTGTTATTTGCTACACAGAGAATTTATTTGTACCCAAAAAAAAAGAATAAAAAAATATATATACTTCACAGCGCGGCGGTTCAGGAATTGTCTAGTAGTGTAGCAAATTTTCGCCAGCCAGTTCCTGGGTAGGAATGGGGGGGAGGGGTCCGAAAGCGCCACTGGTTCGAGACGGTCCAAACCAGAAAACCTACAGGTGGTCGTGTAAGTTCCTAAACTACTCAGCTGTTTTATAAAAAATAATAAAAGACAGAAAACACCATAGCTTGAAATAACCTAATTATTTATTTACAATACGTACACATACAAAACTTTGCACCATACTTGAAAAAGGCAACACATAGAATAATATGTTTGTAAATGGAATAGTAGATGTAATTTTAGTTTTTTACTTATAAAATGTACAAGGATCTTCTGTTAATAAATTTGAAGTCAAAAACAGAACTCTACGATCTTAGCTCGCAATTCGCTCGAGTACACGTATCTCAACTGTACGGTAGTGACTTAAACATTAACTGCGAAAACGGAATACGGGAGATCTCAAGTTCTCATAAAATCGCTTTTACCTAATCGCGATCTAACCGAATTGGTACCATTTCGTCTAGGTGGAGGGTTTACCCTTAGAAAATTGGCAAGCAACAGCGCAGCGCTTGTTGAAGAATTGCCAGATAACTTACAGGACAAGAACTTACTAGAGATCGACGAAGGGGAAACAAGGAAAACCTTGGGAGTACACTGGAGTCCGAGGGCAGATGAATTTAAGTTTCGGGTCAGTCTTCGAGCCGATAAAAATCCTACAAAGAGGATAATCTTATCATAAATATCTCGCTTGTTTGACCCATTAGGATGGTTAGCTTCAATTGTAATAAAGGTCAAATTAGTAATTCAACAACTTTGGTTACAACAGCAATCATGAGATCAGCCAGTGGCCACAGAAATAATGAACGAGTGGAAGCAATTTCAAGAAGAATTACTATTGGTTGAAGACATATCCATTCCAAGATGGTTAGAGTACCACAGCAGCATCCAGGAAATGGAGCTGCATGCTTTCTGTGATGGGTCAGAAAAAGCTTACAGGGCTTTAATCTACAGCAGGGCAATATCTCAAAATGGACGCATTCAAATAACTCTATTGGCATCCAAGTCAAAGGTTGCACCTATAAAGATGAAGAAAAACGTTGCCAAGACTGGAATTATGTGCAGCAACGTTAGCAGGAAAAATGTTGAAGGAAGCTATTAGTGCTCTGGACATCCCCAGCACCTCCATCTTCGCTTGGTCAGATTCTATGGTAACCTTATCCTGGATAATAGCAGGCCCGGAGAAATGGAAACCATTTGTTGCAAATAGGGTAACGGAAATATTGGAAGTAACCCCCAGTGGAAATTGGCATCATGTGCGCTTAGAGAACAATCCAGCAGATGCTGTATCCCGAGGGCTCGCTCCTGTCAAAATACAGCATCATATTGTGGTGGAACGGTCCGCAATGGTTACAAACTAATCCTTTGCCACTTACGGAAACAAACATTCCCATAACAACTACAGAAGAAGCAAAAATTCACAAAGTCCAAGCGTTTATCGCCACAAAAGAAGATTTGGACATATTGTCCAAATACTCGTCATTACATAAGTTACTGCGAGTCACTACATACTGTAACAGGTTTGTTCAAAAATGTAGAAGACAACCGTGTCCAACCGAATACCCTATGGCAGCAGAACTCAACAATTGCCTCATTCAAATCATTCGTATAGTGCCAGCAAGCAGCTGGTTGACAGAGCTTCAAACCTTGAAGAAAACCATCTCACTTGACAGAAAAAGTTTCTTGGCACCGTTACGACCATTCGTCGATATTGAAGGAACGACTTCAAAATTCGATGTTGCCATATAATGAAAAACATCCCATTCTCATTCCCCATAACAGTCATCTAGCCCAACTCATAGTGAAAGACGTCCATCGGAAACTGCTACCTGGCGGAAGTCAAGCTACAGCGGCATACATCTGTAAAAAATTTTGGATTGTCAATGTGAAGAAAATAATACGCAAGGAAATTCACAACTGCATTCAGAGAATACAAAGGATATATTGCGATATTTGTATGTTTGGCAACCAAGGCAGTACACTTCGAGGCTGTCAGTGATCTAACAACAAAACCATTTCTAGCAGCCTTCAGAACATTTACATCCAGAAGAGGAACGTGCCTTTATATCTATAGCGATAATGGAACCACATTTGTAGGAGCAAATAGAGTTCTACAGAAGGATTTCAAGAAAACTATAGGAGACTCTAGCGTTCAGGAAAAACTTACTCAAAAAGGAATCCAGTGGCACTTTATTCCACCGGCAGCTCCCCACTTCGGAGGGATCTGGGAAGCAGCGGTAAGGTCAACAAAGTATCACATGAAAAGGATTGTGGGAAACAGTACCCTCACGTTTGAAAAACTATCAACCCTCCTGTACCAAATAGAGGCATGTCTCAATTCAAGACCACTTTGCCCATGCCGAACTGATGAGGGGAAAGGGACACAGCAATGGAAAAGGCAAAATGAAATGACGATAGATACATGGTATGTACGCAGTCTGTATAGAGTCGGAGCTATACAAGGTTTAAAGAGTGAATTAGAGAAGTATAAAATACATATAGCAGCGCTACAGTAAATTAGATTGAAGGGAAAAGAGATAATAGACCTAAAAAAATGTACCCTTTTTAATAGCGGAAACAGGAACAACACACTGGGCACAGGGTTCACGGTACACAAGAAGGTGAAACACCTAGTAATTGGCTTTCAGGCAATAAATGAAAGAATCTGCACAATCAGAAAAAAAGGCAGATTTTTTAATACGACCTTCATCAACTACTATGCACCGACAAAAGTTTGCGGCGCTGACCACTTTATGGTAAGAAGGAAATATAGGCAAAGAATTACACTAAAAGGAAAAACCATTAGAAGCAACAAACGAAAAGCGTACAATTTAGAAGAGCTCGAAAACGCAGAAACAAAAAACAATTACCAGCACAGAATCACAAGACTTCTGAATGAAACAGGACGGCAGGAGAGCATATAAGAGAAGTAGAAAAAAATAGTGACTACTATACAACGTGCAGCAAAAGAGGCAATAGAGGAAAAAAGACGAAACAAACGAAATGGATGGTACGACGAAGAATGTAGGGAAGCACACAAGAAAAGAAACGAAGCCCGGGGGAAGGTGCTAAGAAGAAGAACCAGGCAAAATACAGAGAAGAGTCACAAAATGTGTGCAGAAGAAAAAAAAAAGCCTATAAAAGAAGAAAGATGGACGAGTTGGAAAAAGAATACAAAAACCAAAAAGTACGAAACTTCTACCAAAAAGTGAAAGAAGGAAAAGAGCAGTTCTGGGAAAGAACAAACATTTGCAAAAACAAAAATGGAGAACTACTAGCAAACGAAGAAAAAATACTAGATAGAAGAACCACTTCGAAGAACTGCTAAATGGAAATGAAAAGGAAGAGGAAGAGACAGAAGGGGACTATGAACAACCACACCAGTACTATGGACCCCAGCAACACATTTTACCGCCAACAAACAAAGTGGAAATCAAATAAACCTACTAAAGAACCACAAGACGTCAGGAAAGGACGATATCACGGCCGAACTAATGACATATGGAGGAGAGGAATTAACAACTAACATACACCAATTAATAACGGAGATATATGGGAAACAGAAACAATGCGAGAGGACTGGACAAGTGCAATAATCTGCCCCATCTATAAGAGAAAAGGAGACAAGCTAGAATACAGTAACTATAGAGGGATATCCTTGCTAGGCATAGTATATAAAGTAATGGCTGCAATAATAGCAAACCGGATAAAACCACATGCAGAAGAGACACTAGGGAATACCAATCAGGATTCCGAAGCGGGAGATCAACAGTTGACCACATATTCACAATTCGAACAATACTGGAGAAATGTTAGGAATATGATATGAATGTACATCAACTATATATCGATTACAAACAGGCATACGATAGCATTAACAGAAAATATGTGGAAAAAGGCATGGAAGAATTGGTGATCCCAAAAAAAAACTCGTTCAGCTAATAAAAATGACCATTTCACAAACAAAAAATAAAGTAAGAGTCAAGGGAACCTCACGCAGCAATTTGCAGTCAAAAGAGGACTTAGACAAGAAGATCAACTTTCCACCTCACTGTTCAACCTAGTACTTGAAAGATGCATAAGAAAAATAGATATAAACTCACGAGGTAGCATTTATAACAGATCCTGTCAGTACATGGCGTTATGAGGCGACGCGACGTAGTTATTCTAGCAAGAATAGAGCAAGCCTTACGAACAGCGTACAATGAGCTAGAAGGAGAATCCAGGAAAGCAGGACTAAAAGTAAATAAAGAAAAAACAAAGTATATGATCATGCTCAAAGACATCAGGAGAGATAGGACGAACATACAAATAAACAACCACTCTTTTGAGGAAACGCAAAAATTCAAGTATCTAGGAAAGACATTAACGAGTGAAAATGAAATAAGTGATGAAATTAAAACAAGAATTGCAGCAGGAAATAGGAGCTACTGAAAAAAGTATTTCAATCGAGAAACATCTCAAGAAATGCAAAAAAAAAGAATTTACAAACAATAATATGATGTGGAAGAAGATCTTACGGAGATGGGAGGGACAAGATGAAGGATGAAAGCGCAGGATATAGAGGAATGGAAGCGAGTCATAGAGAAGGCCAAGGACCTGCATGGACTGTAGCGCTAGTGGAGAGAAAGAACACCTACTCCTACTTCTATTACTAAACCATCAACCCAATATTGTATGCCTTCAGGAAACACACATCAAATAAGGTAAACCAGTAACTATCAAAGGCTATAATGTAATAAATAAATGCAGAATCACAACACACACTAGGGGGGGGGGGGGGGGTCAGTATGGCTTTAAAGACAACATTTACTATACGAGGGGGTATTGATATCTAGTTAACCTGGAAAGTTTCTAGTAAAGAAAAGTGAATAGGGTTGCTATGGTTACAACTATGATGTTTTATAAATAAGTTGCCAAAGTTTGACATCCACAAGTTGAACGGTGATCAAACTGTGAATTGTTCAAAACAGCATGTCTGAGAAAAAGATAGAATTTGAAAAAATCGAGTTTTGGTCAGTTATTAAGTTATTATTTTTGAAAGGCAAATACTTTTTTGTTGATATGATAGAAACCTTAGGTGATCAGTGTCCTTCATACGCCACTATTAAAAACTGGGTTGCGGAATATAAAAGAGGAAGATCAGATGTGAAAGATGAGCACCGCCCTGGAGGACCAATTTCTGTGACCACTCCGGAAAACATTCATTCATTATTAAGAATATTGCAGAAGCATTTCACATTTCCTATGAACGTGTGTGTCACATCATCCATCACGACTTGAGTATGAGAAAGCTTTCGGCCACATGGATTCCAAGATGCTTGAACTTTGATCAGAAGCGCGTACGATTGACAACGTCAAAGGATATTTGCCGCCGTTTTGCAGAAGATTCCTCAAACTCTTTGGATCGGCTTGTTACTATGGACGAAACGTGGATCCATCACTATGACCCAGAGACTAAAGAGCAATCCAAATAGTGGAAGCATGTTGGTTCTCCACGACCCAAAAGATTCCGTGTTCAAAAATCGGCTGGCAAGATTCTTGCTTCAATATTCTGGGACAAAGATGAGGTAATTCTGATATATTATTTGGAACGGGGCAGAACGATCACGGGAGCATATTATACTGAGTTGCTAACTAAATTACGTAAGAAAATTGTGGAAAAACGACACGGAAAACCTGCCAGAGGTGTGCTCTTTTTGCAAGACAACGCTGTAGCTCAGAAGTCGTTGATTGCACTGCAACAAATTGATGAAATTAAATTTGAATTGGTTGACCACCCGCCCTATTCTCCGGATTTACCACCGTGAGACTATTATTTGTTCCTAAAACTCAAAAAACATTTGAAAGGTAAAAGATTTTCGACAAATGACGAAGAAATATGTGCCGTTGAGAAGTGGTTTGCCGACTAAGACAAATATTTTTTTTAAATGGCATAGAATTACTTTATGAACGTTCTGCTAAACGTATAAGTCTTAAAGGAGATTATGTTGAATAAATAAAATTTTGTTTTGAAATATTATGACGTTTTATATGGTAGGCTAAGTACTTACAATACCCCCTCGTAAATCCTTTCATCTAAATATTAATCTAGAAGCAATCGCTATTCAGGTATATCGCTCACTTCAGTTAACTCCCTGCAATATACATATCTCACCGGACTATTAACTCGATTATTCCGAAATAAAAGAGGTTATCAAACAATTACTCCCTTCCTACATCTTAGAAGGAGACTTTAATGCCCATAGCCTGCTCTGAAGTTATGCATGCACCAACAACAAGAGAAAAATAATCGAGAAAGCCATTTACAACTCGACGAATTAGTAGTTCTAAATGACGGACGTGCTACTCACTTTAACGCAGGAATAAACTCTTTCTCGGCGATATACGTGTTACTTTGCCATACTCAAATAGCCCTTTAATATTATGCAGTCTAGAGAACAATCTATATAATAGTGGCTATTTTCAGATCAATTTATCTAACTAATATTGTTATTAACCCGGAAAAAATTAATTCTTGAAAGGTCTTCCGATTTATTTAATGAGAGGGTATCGACTATGTAACATTCACAATCACACCGAGCGTTCTAGACGTCGCCTCAGAAACCATTCCTGTGAAGAATGCCTCTTCATATAAGTACAAAATTCCATGGTGGAATAAATTATGTTCCCAATTTTTCAATATCTACAAAAAGCACAAAATTGTAGAAAGTTTAATCCGCTTCAAAAAACTTCGAGCCATATGAAAAAGAATAATAAAAAACGGTAAGGCATAATCATGGAAAAAACTATGTTAGCTCTATCAATATCCAAATATTAGTTAAAGAGGTATGGAAAAATTTCGTAGTA
>CALNHX010013409.1:0-17210 GCA_940337035.1 Agriotes lineatus
CTTTCCTGTGGAATTTACCTATTGAAGTCGCGTTCCAATGCTGGTTCGCACAATGAAGAGACGCCACGAGACTATTACACGTTTGGTGACGACTTCCTCCTCCAAATTTCTCCACCCAGGCATTCCTGAAGATCGTCTGAAAACGTAGCACACCCAATTCTTGCTTGCCGATGTCTTGAACTCCCCGATATCTTTTCCGAAATTTGGCCTCGCTATAGGACGCTTCTGGTGAAATCTTGCTGGGCTGATTGCACTTTATTGGGAACTGCTATCACTGGGAATATTAGCTACAAAGATGCCTTATATACGGGTGACTATGATAAAATACAATTCTGGCTCAACAAATAACATTCTTTATTAACAGTTAACAAGCCTACGTCTAAGCTCAGCGGTAGATTCCACAATGGCGTCAGCGTAAGAAGGGGTGTAGGCGTTACCCTGGTCGATGCTGCTAATTGATTGGTGTAAACTTTTAATACTTTTATTTCTACGGCCACTATGATACATACAAACAAAACTTAATATTATATATACAAAAAAAAACACGAAAAGAAATATATACACAAAGGGTCATCTAGACTCGGGCGCTGGGGGCGCGGGAGGTGATGGGGCGGCCTTTCCTACTGGCCGGAGGCGGGGAACGCGGCCTGGACGCAGTCCGGTCCTTCCGGGAAGCAGTCCGGGGCACGGCTTGTAGCGGGCGCTGGGAAGTTCTCCTTGGACGTCGGCGGATCGAGTAGGCCTCTCGGGGACGGCGGCTGGAGCGGGGCGTTGCCGGGGCGCGGGGTCGGGCTTCCGCTAGGGGAGTCCGGGGACGGGTGGTCCGTCGCCAGCGGGGGCCGCGACGTGGGCTGCTATCTGGGCAGGTAGCAGAGTCCAATGCGGAGGAGTGGCCCTAAGTCCACGTAGGTGATAGGCTCTGGAGAGGGCTGGGGCTGGTAGATCCTTGGAAGGCTGGAGCTGCTAGCTGGGTTGAGTTGATGCTGGTTCGACTCTCCTGGATTGAGTCCTAGAAGGCTGGAGGTCCTGGAGAAGCTTCTAAGGCTGGAGTTGAGTCCTGGAGCTGAAGTGGCTGCTGGTGGACTCTCCTGGATTGAGTCCTAGAAGGCTGGAGGTCCTGGAGAAGCTTCTAAGGCTGGAGTTGAGTCCTGGAGCTGAAGTGGCTGCTGGTGGACTCTCCTGAATTGAGTCCTAGAAGGCTGGAGGTCCTGGAGAAGCTTCTAAGGCTGGAGTTGAGTCCTGGAGCTGAAGTGGCTGCTGGTGGACTCTCCTGGATTGAGTCCTAGAAGGCTGGAGGTCCTGGAGAAGCTTCTAAGGCTGGAGTTGAGTCCTGGAGCTGAAGTGGCTGCTGGTGGACTCTCCTGGATTGAGTGATTTTCTACTGCTAGCGTCTGACTATTTAAAGGGGCCAGTCCTTTGTCAAACGCGATCTCGCAGCTCATTGGTCGAAGTAGAAGGGATGTTTTGCCCGTTTTTGATGTATTTCTGATTATAGCGTTTAATTGAGCGGCGTGATCAATTATCGACTTGATTTGAGTCGCAATCAATAGTCGTTGAAATGTTGATTCTAACGACACCCAATTTGCTAGGTTTTAGTAAAGATTAGTTGAACTTGGAATTTTTAATTTCGTGTTCGGCGTAAAACTTAATTAGCATTACTCTTATTGCGTATGTTAAGAAGTTATTTTTCTTCGATTGGTTGCGCGCTAATTTTCTATGAATTTTGAGACTATTCACGCTTTCCTGGGATGCTTCCTTCCGTTAATTATAATTTAATGTGTAATATTTAGCCGGATGTAAGCGGCTTTGTGTCCTGATTTAACCGTTAGAAAATACGTCTTCTTGCAACCATCGCCCGCATTACGAGTGGTGATATTTTTGCTGGCTGATGGAAAAGTTATTTTTAATCGACCTGTATGTGTGCTAGAGACTTGGGCGTTGTTTTATCAGGTGGCGGCTTATTCCTCCTATCGGCAGGTATCCTTATGTGGGGTTTTGATTGGGCGCACTCTGTTTTAAGAGCGTTTTAGTGATTGAACTTGGATTATTAATTTGGTCGCACGTTCGGAGTTTCGTTTGCCGCGGCGCTGTTTTTGTCGGCTTCCGGATTTATTGAGGTTTTGGCGAGCCTTTGGCCCTTTATTGCACTTGAGAATTGGTGCTCCTTTGAGTGAGCATGCCGCGATTTATTGTTTTATTTTTGTAACGGTTTTCTTTTAAATTCTTGTAGGATCGGGGCGATTTACTGGTAACAGATGTTTTTGTAATTTGTTCGCTGCCTGCTTGGTGATGGAAAATTACTTCGTTTTCTGTTAACCGGTTCATATTATGCTAATAAATATTTGTAAGCATTTCCTAGTGCAGATATGCCTCACTGTACATATTGTACTTTTGAATGACAGAATAACAGCAAATAGCACATTTAAGACAATATTTACATTTTTTATTATTAACATCAAAACCACCATCTCTTTCAAAATCATAGTTGTCTTCTTCATCAGTTTCATTTGTATCTTTAACTGTAACATTACTCTGAAATTGTTGATTACTCTCCGCATTTGTTGTTGCCGCAACTTTAAATTTATCCCAATTTTTCGCGAAACTAACCAATTCTTCTTGCAGATTTTCTTTTGTAATATTTAGGTAATAGTTTTCTAGCAGTTAACACAATTTTTTAAAGCTATTTGATGGTACTCCTTGTTTACCTTCATCAAAGTTTGTTGGAAACAATAAGACAATATCCTTATAAAGCTCACCATTATTCTTAAATCTACATTCTATAGAATTTATAATTTTATCTAAAATTCTATTATGGGTTTCAACTTCATAGTTTTTTCGGCTATCTTTTATGGGATCATCTTCCGCCAATTCTCCAGCCATTTTCTTTCGTTTTCTTATTCTCTTTTCGGGAAAGGAAATTGGTATGTCGATGTAGATTTCTTCAAGGCTGTCAATTTCATCTTGTGCCCATGCAATGAACGTTTGCATAGATGTTTCAATATCACTCATGTCGACTTTAATTGTGATGTACAATTCATAATCATCTCGTGGCATCTTAGTAAGTCTAATCCGCTAGTTAGCAATATAATTGAAAATAATTTTGTAAAAATTTGAGCCGTTAGTAGCATTTCATAATCTATAAATTGTGTAAGCATGGTAGAGGCCTTCACACGGACATCTGGTTGCATGTTTTCAGACAATTCTATATCGTGTAGTGCTAATAATACATCGATGTAAAGAGCATTGGCGTGATTTTTGTAATTTCCAAATATTTTTTTCAAAGCTGCTTCTTTTGCCCACCAACGAGTTTCTCCAATTACTTGTAATTTCTTTTTTTGCGTTTAAGGATGTGCTTTTCCAAATATTCGTTCTTTGGTAGGATTCTTTGAAGAAAATTGCAATGGAATTTAATAAGGTAAATAAAGACTTAGACGTACTTTCCAGCCACCGGCCCTGCGGGCCTCTGAACAGCCAGCCCACCGGGAAATTTCCCGGTTCGTCTTATGGCCCATCCGCCCCTGCTAGTGATTAAGTTTGGCCTTCAATTAGGTTTAATAACATGGGAAAAGCCAGATGTCTGTTTCGTCAAGTTTAATTTGCTTTATTAAGTACATAGTCTTGAGTCAATATAAATTGATCTAAATTTAGCTTGCACTAACGTAATAAAAAATACGAGAGATTACAGTCGAACCTTCACCATGTACGATTAGAAAATACTCGATACAAATAATTAAAAACTATTCCTTTGAACAACTACTGTGTGCCCCATAAATCGAGTAACCATTTAGAATTTAAGCAACTTTTGGTCTTTTCAATTATTTTAAATTAAGTTTGATTTGCGCCAAACTAGAACGTTGGGGAATTTTTTTGGTCTATACGTGAAAAATAACGTCTAACAAATGGTCTACATTTTCTCCTTCGCAAGAGAGCGCTCTTTTCATTACATTTTGTTCACCCTTGGCCAGCGTGTTTGGTTCCAGAGCACACATTTTTACTCAAATATTATACTTTAGCTGCTGGATAGTTCGGAGTTTATTGGCCTAAACATGATCTCTTAATTGCAAAAAAAATTGTTGAGCGCTTAAATCGGGTGAACATAGAAGCCTGTTGAAATCGATATTTCGTGAAATTATTGGTTTTGGCAAAAAATTCTTGTCAAAAACTGCATAGTGGCTCTAGTCGTATGAGCAGTCGCTCCATCCTGTTGCCACCGTATCACTGGGATGTCCTCAACCAGTAACCGTTACTGTCTTGCTATTTTCATCTTCGAAAAACTAATGTTCAAACATCCTTACTTATGCGGGTACTTGCTCAACATGGTCTACCAGCTCGTGTTAAGTCACTCATCTTACCCATCTTACCGGAAACTTTCAGTTAGTCGAAGTATTGCAGATTTAGGTGAGCGATTAGTGACTTGAAAATGACGGCTCTTTGAGTGAACACAGCGGAACGGACCACTGATCTTGATAATAAAATTCAATGATTTTGATGTTTTGGATCATGCTGAATTGCTTTGTAACTAATTGCCAAAGATCAAGCTTGAAAAGGTTGACAAGTAAATAAAAAACGGATTGACATCCAAAAACATCCAATGAGAGCGCGACTATTGGACCACTCAGTACTACATACATTTTAAAGAATTATGAACTTTTCATTAAAGCAATTATTAAGTTTAAGTTCATAACCAAATTTTAAATAATAAATTACTTAATAATAACTGAATCGATTGTCTACTTTTCGCAATCACAAATAAATAACAAAAAGCCATATTAGTAGGATCTTGCGTCTTCTCGGTTAGCATTGTTAGCAGATATTAAACGACTTGGCGACCTTAGCGATTTGCTCTGAGGTTTGTTTGTTCTCCAGTAGAAGATTCTTCTAATAATATAGCGAGTTCCTGCTCAAATCAGAATTTTCTGGGTTATAGCGATGCAGTAACTTACAATTTAGGTGCAAATATAATATGGAACTGATTTGGAAGGCTTGTAACACACCATAAAAATGAGATTCTTCTTCTAACGGACCCTTTTTTTCCTTCGACCTTTCTCTGGAGAATGTTCTGTAGTAAACGTGTCTTATCACTCATCCCAAGTAGTGTCGTTTTCTACATTTACTGGTTGTCATGAGCTCAAGTTCACAGATATTCTGAGAATGCGCTGGCATAACCACATCTCAAAGACTTGGATTTTATTTTCTGATGCTTTTATCGGTGGGCAACTTTCGACGTAGAACAACAGAGTGATGTAAATATAACAACGTGTTTTTCTTTTCTTGAGGTCTAGGCTGAAGAATAGTAATCACTGGTAGAGGAGACTGTTATTAGTATTAGATAGACGCTTTAATTAATAAAATAGTAACATATCTAATATAATAGGTTTCCATGCAATATTTGCTTTTAGTTGTGAAGCTATGGGGTTACAATTATAGAAAACTAATGCCTGTGTTTTTCATTTGTAAAAACATTTATTTTAACTAAAAATCTAGTAGAATTAAACCAATTATCGAACTTACTGTCAATTGTATTTCTAACGTACTATGCAAGACAAAACAAACTGGGACAGTTAATATGGTCTGTTGTGATTGTGTAACGTTCCGCCCAGCTCGAACGCAATTTTTATTAATTAAACATAATTCCAAGCATTCTTCCTTGGCTTGGGGCCACGTTATGGACCGGAGCGCCGTACAAATAGCGTTAAGGGACGTCATCGCGAGGAGATGCAGGGGACACCTCCCCGCACCTAAAGCACGAATCTCCTCTCCAACGAACCAGCGTGAACCGCTGATTACGCCAGCCCAGGGTATAAAAAAAGAAATCAAAGCCATGGCAAGACAGAATTTTCCTAAAGTTTTCCTGATCGTCTCTCCTAACCTAGTGTCACTCAGGAGGGTCTCTGAACTTTTCGGGGGGACTCCAGTCACTCCAGCACTTGGTTGCCAGGAGAGTCACGTTAGACTCTTTGGTGACATTTCCCAGCACCTGGTTGCCAGGAGGGTCACGTCAGACTCTTCGGCGACATTTCCAGCACCTGGTTGCCAGGAGGGTCACGTCAAACTCTTCGGTGACATTTCCCAGCACCTGGTTGCCAGGAGGGTCACGGAAGACTCTTCGATGACGTTTCCCAGCACCTAGTTACTTAGAAAGTCCTCCTAGGCCCGACGACGACGGTGTCCAACACCTATTTATTAGAAGAACTAAACCGAACTCGCCGACGACGATTCCCAGTACTTGGTTACCAGGAAGATTAAGCCGAGCTCGCCGGTGACGGTTCCGTCCGTGAACTAAATTTTCCCGCACTCGGACAACGAAGCCGACGTAATTAAGTCCATTAATTGCTTCCGGAGCGGCTTGACACCATCGAAGCCGAAAACGCCACTAGGCCCAGCCTAGAAAGCCAGGGGCCGGCTTTCATAGTTACGCACGTTTGAATTGAGAGCAATTGAACGGGGATCATCGCCAACAAGAAACAACGGTTATTCGAACGAAATTCACTTACCTGGATTCGCAAAGCAGCTGTCAAAGATAAAACCAGCTAAACTCGCCGTCCGCCAACAGCACACCTGCAAGCCGCGATAAACACGAGTTCAGAATTCAATGTTTATGTACCGCCATTAAGCGGTTTTCGCTGTCATTTCATTTGGAAGTTCCGACAAACTGCCTGCGGGACATCGGAGCTACTCTATGTATAGGCTGTTCTAAAAGAGACTGACACGGCCCGGTTTTCATAAAGCCAGACGCCCCGTTAAAAGAGTTCTATTAATTTTGCAGGCATTGTGACATTTTTATTTCTTTGTCTGATCAAATACAATTTAATTTGATGTATCTAGCTAAACATATTATACACTGATAAAAATTATTTTGTGTTTTTCCTGGGTAATTAAACTTGAGTTTATTATTGGTACCTTCGCATTCTGAGCTGCCTGGGAAGCCAGTATCAGTCTGCTAATTGTAGCAAACAGATTAAACAATTAAATTAAATTAAACTAGCCCGTCTGGCTACAATTGTGACTGCCTCATTATGTATAGTTGCTAGGTTATTGTAACTTAATTGTTAACTTCTTTAAACATTGTTATGAATCAAACTTGTTATAGTAAATGTAATTGTTTAAAGTCTTGTTTAAGCTCAGCAAGTTATGTTAAAATTTCTATCAAGAGTTGTCCCAGTGTTTTTGTCTTGAATATACACAAACCTTAAAATAACGAATATATTTTGCGAATGATGTAACACTCAGATTCTAACACATACACAAATTTCCACACTTGAAATGCAAAGGAATCTTTGGAATCAAAGGAATATATTTTCTAGGCTTTACGTCAATTTATCTGCAGCAAATGTGACGTACACGATAACTTTTGGAACATGTATAGTACGAGAAGGATTTAGTAGGAGTTGTTATGGACAAATAGTGACGTATTTTGAGCTAGCATTATTTGACGTATTATTTGAATTATCCGCACCGGCGTTCTGATTGTGTCTGTCTTGTCGCGGGAGGCACTCTCCTACTTGTTTCGCTAGTCGCTAACGGATTCCACCTACTTTGGTCCCTATTTCGTCAGCGCTAAGATGCC
The DNA here is from genome assembly GCA_940337035.1 of Agriotes lineatus. Taxonomy (NCBI): domain Eukaryota; kingdom Metazoa; phylum Arthropoda; class Insecta; order Coleoptera; family Elateridae; genus Agriotes; species Agriotes lineatus. Next base: position 7,568 of record CALNHX010013409.1, read on the forward strand.
TTTCCTTCTCAGCCCGATTCTCATCTCTAGCCGGCTTTCTTATTCTTTCCAAATTGGTTGAACTCTCGGGTTGTTTCCAGTTATTTTAATCCTCTACTGATTTCGTATGGAGCTTTTTTGATCCTGATCTAGTTCTGTAACAAGATTCTTTAATCACGTAATGATACTCTGTAATGATATTGTATTCAAACTGTCATTATACCGTGTCCAGATATCCTTGTCCCGCATTATGGACGTGCTGTCATGATTCAATTTGCTGCTTTCTCTCTTACGAGTACCGTTTGTGAGGTGGCCCTGACCTAAATGCGGCGTGGGCTGTAGCTGATTGCCAAGGAGCCAGAGAGTCTGTAATTTGAGCAGGGAGTGACTGATTGGTGGTCCACGTAAGCCAATGTTATATATTTATAAATTTTGTGTGGTGTTCTCACTACTGCAGATAAATTCTTTAAAATGTCCGTAAAGTTCAGCTCGTGTTCATTCCGATTGCGAATTTATTGATCTACCGAATGTCAGCGTATTCGACTGAATCAATTCAGGGTTCTTTAAACTTCAGCTTTGCTGACATGTTGGATAATTTAACTTTGGCTTCGTATATTGCATTTTGCGTAGTACCGGTGGCTACGATTAGTGCCCTCGTTATGTTGGAGTACCCTTGCTGCAATAGACTTTCTTAGTAAATTAGTATTGTGCGTTAAAAACTCATGTAAAGTACTCTTTAGATAGAATAGTAATTTACGATTCAAGTGCGTAAGCTAGTCTTTAGTCACGAGTGGGGCAGAGTTAAAAAGCGGCAGTGAGCGAGTGTTTTAATCCCCGCGAGTGAATAAAGATGCTTCACGCATGTGTATCATACAATATTTTATCTACGATAGAATCTGGAAAACACGGTAAATGAAAAAAAATATATTTAAATGTAAATTAGGATTACTAGCATATGGTCGTAATTTTGAGTAGTTAAAAATGTTCAAGCACGTTGCTACTGACGACGTGCCTAATGAAATCTTTTGAACACGTTGCTACTGACGACGTAAACTAATGAAAACATGTTATTAAACAGTCGTTTTTACAAACTTAAAACTGCCAACTAAAAGTCAATTTTACACACTGTCGTAGATAAATAAATATATCACTTTTAATTCAACCCAACTCAAGCTATGACCAAACTGAAGTTTACCCTAATTTGAGTAGAGTTGAATTAAAGGTGATCTATTAATTTCTACCCAATGCCTACCCTCTATGTTTCTTTTTTTTTGAAACGCAACGAACTATCAATATACTGTTATAACTACAAATGAGCCTATAATTAAATATAACAGCAATTAGATGGCATGAACAAAACACAAGTATGTTTAAGTAAGAAACAGATATACATACACAAAAATTATTTTAGTAGGTTTGACGCTGATCTTAATTATGACCAAATTCGGCCAAATTAGATATAACTTAAACCTCTCACATTTTAAAAATGACAAGAAGATTGACTTTACGTGAAAGAAACGATATAATTAGATTATGTATTTAGTAATTGAACAGAAGTTGTCAAATATCTAATTAGTTTTTCCATTAATGATAAAACATCACAATAAGAATGCACAGCGAGCCTACTTAACTGAAATTTTGTATATGTGTTGTTAGCTATAATTTTCGTAAATATATCGCAACGCTACTAGAGTATATTTGAGAGCCTGCCAGCTAGACTCAATGAAGACGGCGAGCAGTTCTTTATATGATGTAATTACTGAATATCATAAACGTTAATAAGTTTTTAATTACAACAAATATACTCGGATAAGTCGAGAACTTATAAATTCAATTAATCGCAGCAGGCAATAGTACAACATCCGAAAAACAAAAAGTAGCAGTAACGAAATCAAACAATAAATGACATAAACAGTGCATTGGATTTATTAGAGGAGCCCTGCATATAATAGCCAATACAGCAGGTCTTAAAAAATTACTTAATCGGAAGGTACACCCCAAGTAGCATTTAATACTAGTAACTAACACAATTAAATTGAAACAATAAAGAAGCCGACCTGCGATTAATTAATAAAATTAAGCAATGGTAGTAGAAATCGCAGATCAACCCTCCTACAGTTTATACACCACGGCAGCTCTGAAAACTCTTTACTCGCCGCGATGGCCCTAGCTAACTCAAATTTCGGAGGCCTTAGATCGTAGGTTCAAATCATCAGCTGTGTACCCTGAATGTCTTCAAAAAAGGAAAGGAAAGGAAATGGGGGCCAGAAATCAAAAGATTTCAAATAATAAGTGGAAATAAACTGCAAGTGACTAGCGTTTAATTAATAATAATAATTAATAAAAAGTCTTGAAGTGTCAGTAGTAAATAATCAGAATAATTAAAATGCAAATAATGTGATAACAAAGTTGTGTACGTTAACTGAAGGTTGCGACACGCATAAAATTAAAAACCCCTTTCGGGTTATTTTAATAACTTTACCAAAAAACATTCGTGGGATAAGCTTATCACAGTCATTTAACAAAACCTTCTGTTAGGCTATTGAAAATTAAAAAAGCGTGACCGTACCTTTTACAGAGGGTTAATACACATCAAAATAGCAACTTTTAAATACTGAGCATAATTAACTATAAGCATAAAAATTTTAATATTAAAACAAGAGCATGTATGAAATTGAACGTTACATGTTAATAATGGCAAAACGTATGAATTTAAGTTCCAAATATTTACGGGTTTAAAATGCATAAATTAAAAATCCAGGTATTGAAGATAAGTTGAAATTTAATTCCGGGAGTTGATCTAACTAACCTCGAAACATAAGCTGGACGTGAACTCCGTGGATGCGCCGAAAATTGCTGCGGAAGCATCCTCAAAAAGGCAGCAAATACGCCGAACCCAGCAGGTGTCGAAAATGCGATAAGGCAAGCGCCTTGACCTCCGAGATAAACTCGTGGTTGAAATTGGTAATTAAGAGCTAAGAAAAAATGTAATTACTATCGAGAAAATAACAGAGCAAAGCGCCATCGTACCTGATCATAATCAGCCCTAGGAAACACACTGCTCATTGAAATTGGTTGAACGCACGTAATTTGACTTAATTAAAATCAAGCCTTATCCGCGCCGATGACGGCGGGCTTAGGTTAAGACAGCAAGTGCCTTGGACGAAAATTTTGTGCCCAAAAGAAGACTCGCACTCTGATAAGAGATAGCTCGGGTCGAAAGGGCATCGCGCAAACGAAAGGAACTTGATGCAGGTACAAAATACGCTGCTTTGAAAAATTTACGAATTCGAAATGCAAAGGATTTATAATTCAACTAAAAATATACAGGTTAAGCCGGAACTAATTGGATAACTGGCGAAACAATTAAGCGGAGCCAAAAAATTGTTTCAAAATAAATAATTAAAGGTTAAACCACTACAATGTAAATTACAGACTAAGAACAGCTTTAATTTCTCTACATTAATGCATCTAACGTTTGCAGTATGAATATCATTAACGCATTCTTCATTAATTCATAAGTTACTTCTCTGAGAGACGAAGTTTCTAAAGTGAGTAATTAAATAGCCTCCAAACGGTTGAGAATGCTGACAGAGATCACCAGTGGATTACTCAGGCGATGTGCCCCAAAATCAAATTATACCCCTAGAAGCAGGAGGAAATACCCGCCTTCCCAAAGTAGGCGGAATCGATGCAGTTTCAAAACTCCCGGCTGAAGAAAAGCTAGAAATGCCGGACGAAATTAGCTAAATGTAAAATGTTACCACCAAAAATGAAATAACCACTCACCCTGTATTACAGGCTTTTCTGGGGAACGATCATTACATGAGTTTTGCCCATTCGAGACCACTTACGAAAAAGGAAAGCTATTCAGGCCGCAACAACGTTTCATATTTCGAAAAAGTGAAACCAAGGACGCCTGCCCGTCGAGATAAGCGATTAAAAATGCAAACGTCCTAAATATATTTAGTGAAGCTTGCCGGTATTGTAGGTAACCAAATATAGACGCATATGTGAGCGGTCAGTTAAGCTACGCTTATACCATTACGACGCTTCAAATAAGGAAACGTATATACGACCAAGATTTATGCAACAAAATAAATTCTAACGCTAATTACGCTTTTTACACGTAATAATGTGTCTCTTTCTTTTTCAAGTATTTTATTTTTTTATTCAATTTTGACAGTTTAAAGTGACATTATTAACTCCATAACAACCTTCAAAACACTCTATGATTCACAACAGAAATAAAAGCGTTTTAATTCACTAGAGAATTAAAAAAGTTTAATTAACTAGAGATTTAAAAACGTTTCAATGAAGAACAACATATTTTTATGATTTCTACAAATACTTACATTCAATTATTCTTTCTCTTGGTAGTGTGTAATATATAATTATCTTAATTTGAATATTTTTAATGTCATTTATTTCCAAGTTTGTGTATAGCTGAATATTGAATATTTTTAAATTTTTTATTCAAAATTTCGTCAAAAATGAATAAAAACATATATACGCGACGTGAATTAAACATTTATTAACTCAAAGATTTGGTCTAACTCGCACTGCGTGCTCGTGAGCCCAAAATCTTTTCGTGAATAAACATATGTATGTTTAATTCACCTGGTGTATAATATTTATATTCACTCCATCCTACTTCAGTTATATTCATTTTGGAACCATCGGTATATTATAATTTTCTGATATTGCACCAGTCCGTGTAGAGATATACATTTGACTAGTTTAATTTATATATTTTGTAATCTATGCTTCTCTATTTATCTCTGCAGAGCCGAGCCGTGCCTGGGGTGCAAAGCGTGCACAGCACCCGGGCGGCAAACTATTTGGGGCGGCAAAATGAAAAATGAAAGAAATTTAAGATAGGTATGCTTGTGCCTTGCGGCATTAGAAAATGCAACATTTTTTATCAAGTTATAGTCTTGTGTCTGGCTTTTTTTCGTATAAAGGTAACTTGATACAGAGAAACGGTTGCATTTTTAAGGCGGCAAGCATACAATAATAATTTATTACTTATAATTTATTTTTATTATAAACATGTCGCGTCGGTGCCGTTTGCTATTGTACACGGTGATTATACCGACACACGAGTTATCGCTCTGTCGCTATGGTGCAGCGTCATGAAACACGAAACTATATAGATCAGCGAAATCAGCTAGACTAAGCGGCCCTCTTTAGACACAAAAATAATGAGTAAATTGTGTATTGGTGCTTTGTTGCAACATGCTTCATGCTCATGCATGCCGCCGGCATATACGATAACAAACTTAAAAAGGGCAATTGGGGGTTAGTTTAGTTTGCGATTGAATGCTAGTAAGATTGTACTGAACTAAGCAGAAATAAAAAGGCTAAACGTTTCAAGCAAGAGCTAAATAATATAGTGCTTTTTAAAGTTGAAAGTTTTAAAACGTAAGTATTTTTCATTATTTTAAACATTTGAACTTTTCTGCTTATTTTTCTGTTTCGCTATCCTTAGAATTTATTTGTGCTTAATTCAGATGGCCGATGGCAGAAAGAGACTTTCCGGCTTTCAGTATCGAAAAAGAAAGTCCGAAAAAGACGAAATTAAAAAAGGACTGGCTGGCTCCTTAAAAAAAATTTTTGTTTCCACGGCGGCTGCAGCCGAACAACCATCAACAAGCCTGCAAGTGGAGGAACAGCTTGATTCGAACAAGGACACGCATATGGAAAATCCAGAACTAGGGCAAGAAAATAATAAATCCGAGGCGGATGCACAGGACACACCGGATTCACCACCACCAACCGAGGTTGCTGCTGAGGACGCTGGGATGGAAATATTGAAAGATCCTGCTCTTTGGCCGCAAGTTTTAACAGATAACATTAAAATGTCTATTCTTGAATTGGGGCCATTACAATTGAAAAATATTGCATTTCCATTAGACGATTCAAACAGATCTTTTTCAACTACTTATTATGACAAAAAATTAAGCAATAATGAAAAAGTTCCTAGAACATGGTTAGTTTATTCTAAGTCAAATAATTCTGTATTTTGTTTTTGTTGCAAATTATTTAAAGTTACTGATAATGTTTTTAACGATGATAAAGGTTATACTGACTGGCGACACTTATCTCAAAATTTAGACAGGCACGAAAAAAGTAAGGGGCATTTTGAGAGTGTTAAGAAATGGGTCGAGCTAAAAAAATCGATTGAAAAAGGGACAACTGTTGACTCAGTCAACCAAAATTTAATTAAGTTGGAAAAAAACGATGGACGTCAATTATTGAAAGAATCATTTGTGTCATACAGTATTTAGCTGGACAAAATGCAGCTTTTAGAGGAAGTAATCAAAAACTTTTCGAAAAAGGCAATGGTAATTTTTTGAAGCTAATTGAATCAATTGCAAAATTCGATAATATAATGGCGGAACATATTGGCAGAATTCAAAAAGATACCAATAATATGCCACATTATTTAGGTGATAAAATCCAAAATGAATTAATTTGTCTAATAGGTGAAAAAGTCAAGCAAAATATAATCGAAACTTTAAAATTGTGTAAATATTATTCAATTATATTAGATTGTACACCTGATGTGAGTCACGAAGAACAAATAACTGTAGTTGTCAGGTTCATTTTCATTAATGATATTTCAAAGGGTATAGAAATTAGAGAGCACTTTTTAGGGTTCTGCCCAGTTACAGATACAACTGGTGAAGGACTAACGGCCTTTTTATTGAATTATTTAAAAGAATTAAATATTGATATTAAGGATATGCGAGGGCAGGGATATGACAACGGTGCCAACATGAAAGGCAAACATAATGGGCTGCAAAAAAGAATCCTTGATATAAATCCTAGAGCCTTTTTTGTCCCTTGTGCAGCTCATAGTCTTAATTTAGTTGTCAATGATGCTGCGAACAGTTCGCTTGAAGTAACAAATTTCTTTGCTATTATTCAAGAAATATATGTTTTTTTTTCAGCCTCTACCTACCGTTGGCATATTCTCATGAAAGAACTTCCTACCATAACTGTAAAACCTTTATCTGATACACGGTGGGAGAGTAGAATCGATGCCATTAAAACCCTTAGATTTAATTTAGAAAAAATTTATGATGCTCTCTTTTCCCTTTATAATGATACATCAAGAGACAATGACACAAAAAACCTTGCAAAGTCACTAATTAATAAAATAAAATCATATAAATTTGTGTGTTCTATAGTAATTTGGTACAATATTTTATCAAAAATAAACACTGTAAGCAAAATCATGCAAAAATCTAATATTATTTTACCAGAAACTGTAAAAATGTTGACAGAAATTCAAATTTTTTTCATTGAAATACGATCTGAAGGTAGTTTTACAGCTATGCTTAATGAGGCAAAAAAAATTGCTGAAGATATAGACTGCGAAAGTGTTTTTCCAGCTGTAGGCTTGGTTAGACCGAGAAAAGCATAGGTTTTTTTTTTTATTATGAACATAGAGATGAATCAATCGAATCACCAGAGTTGAATTTCAAAGTCAATTTTTATTTTTATATTCTTGATATAGTAATATCAAAATTAAATGACAGATTTGAACAGTTAAACGAGTGCAACTCCTATTTTGGCTTTTTAAATAATTTAGGCTCTTTATCTATAGATAAAGAAGAATTAATGAAATGTTGTATGGATTTACAAATTAAATTAACCGATTCATCTACAAAACAAATGGATGTTAATGCAATTGATTTGTGCAATGAAATTGAAATATTGTCCATTTATAATAAAAGCAATACGACTTCGGCCAAGGAAACTTTAGAATACCTTGTGGCTAATGATTTAATTAGCACTTTCCCGAATTTATCTGTAGCCCTACGAATTTTTTTAACGATGCCTGTCACTGTGGCTCATGGTGAGAGATCGTTTTCAAAATTAAAAATAATTAAAAACTATTTGAGATCTACTATGAGCCAGAACAGACTTACAAATTTGGCTGTAATAAGCATCGAGGAAGAGATCTGCCAGGCGTTAGATATGACGGATTTAATACGAGAATTTGCAATTAAAAAAGCAAGAAAAGTCGCTTTTGATATTTAAATTTAGAATTTATGTAGTTTTTAGTTCATGTTTATAACTTCTAAGTTACTAATAATAAATAATTTAAGCAATACTTTGTTTTATAACTATTAAAGCATTATGTTAGTTGTTTTAAATATTTAATTTTTTAATTTATACAAATAATAAAGTTTATAATAACCTTTATATTTTTTTATTTTTTAAAACAAGTTACAGTTATCAAGGCAACCCAGAATTTTAAAATTAACACTATTTACGTCTAAGAAGCTATACGCTATAGGGGCGGCAAACTATATCTTGCACCCGGGCGGCAGATACCCTTGGCTCGGCCCTGTAATCTCTGACATGTTTTGACACTTGTTCTTCTGTTTATAAAATTGGAAATCAATGGCGGTTAGTTTTCCATCCCCTCACAAAGTGCGATTCCAATATGTAAATATTTCGCGTAGAACTGCCAAATAATTACCAAACTTTACAGGCTAATAAAAGATTATACACAATCAATCATCTATCTTTCATTTTTCGTTTATATGTATGTATTATCTGTAACCTCATTTACCTTGCGGTGTCGAGGCTGGTGCTTTATGCGCTGGCATCTGGCTATAATTAAAAATAAAGGATCTCATGAAATGAGTAAATTAACATGTATAATATTATAATAGGAGTTTATTGCTAGTTTTACCTAACTTTTTCTTTCAGCGAATATGACGAAAACGGCTGTTTTTAATTTTATTTGTGAATGTCGCAATGCACCCCAAAAAGCTATTGTTAAATCAAAGGTACAACCAATATTAAACCAAGTTGAAACCTTGCAAACGAATAAGATCTGTACGAGCTCAAGTTACGCTATATTCGGCTACTTATATGACAAAGTTGTAAACATCGAATTCAACGAGACGCGCACTATCACAGCGGCAGGCCAAAGTGAATTGGCCCAGATTCCCTGCTAAAACAGCTTATTTTTGAACCTATGCCTTTCGTCGTTCCAAGCCGGTGCAGCACATAAACTGTCGAAAAGCTGAGGCTCGGCTGGGCCACATCGATCTGGCCTGATTCGCCCGTGAAGCCAAGATTATTGTACAGTTTATATTCATAAAATAAAAATTATTTGTGTTTTATTTCAGCTTTTAATGGGAGGCATGATGAAAAAGGTACAAGACAATGTTTCTTTCAGAACAAAAGAAATATTGAATAACTGCTTTGTTATGGTAGGGACATAGCCCTTTGGCTTCTTATAAAAATCCGCCATTGCTGAAAATTATGTGAAACGTAGAACGAGACCACAATCTAGTAACTAAAAGTACATACTGCTTCCTATATATGACTTCATCAGAGCATTGCTTCAACTAGATTGAAGCAAACCAATTTAGTTTTAGTACTATTATAATTGCCACCTGCGATATTAAAATGATGTCATTTTAGTTCCAAGTTAGTTATGTATAAAATATGCAATTAATTGCTCGATATTAGTCATTATCAACGCTTAGTTACAAACAAAAAGCAAGTCATTCTACTTATTGTGTACGTGGTTTACAGTGTCATGATTTACTAGAAGCGAATTTTTGCCAAATTGTTATAATAAATTACAAACTAGAGTGTTTCAATAACCTTTAAACAGGTTGAGTGTAAATAT
>CALNHX010013410.1:0-17202 GCA_940337035.1 Agriotes lineatus
ATCAAATTTCTTGTTATTAAAGCCGACACGTAGTCGACCTTCAAGGCCCCTTTAAGATTGCATTTAATATCTGTTTGACTACAGAATTGTACTTACCGTTCCAAACATCTCCTATCGTAACACGGGGATCTGCGAAGCCGTCGTGGCCGTGGACTGTCTTAAGCCGCCACCACGAAGCTGAACTCCAGGTGGACAAAAGTCGTCAACTCCTCGTTCGGCCGCATCACGCACAAAACACTTCACGTATCCCCGGGAATTGCAAGACTAACACGGTGTCGTAAAGCGAAAACATAACATCCTCGAATTAACCTTTATTTGCAGCTACAAGCGGTTTCAACGCCGAACTTGACATTTGAGCCGGAAGTTGGCACCACTGCAAATTACTTTGGGAAAATCGTCTCCCCAGCCAGTGGCGTTCCGACGATTTCTCCAGAAGGCGGCCAATCGGACCACCCACACACAGATGCAAAACGGGTTGCCGGGGCGTAAGGAACTGGCAACTGGACGCCCAGCATAATTATTGAAATTTATTGTAAAATACATTTTATTTGATTTCTTACGAGTAATACTTATGTTGTAAATATTGAACATCATAATTAAACTGTCTAAATTATCCTAGTATTTGATTGCTAATTTCCAAGTGTATATCTGACTGAACCAAATTATCTCCGATTGAGAAAGCTACCCGAAGGTAATTTATTAAAATCATTAGCCCTTATTAGCAGAGCGGAAAGGGACGTTTAGGCGCGCACCTTTAGGCGCGCATTATTAGGCGCGAGCTTTTAGGCGCGAATCTTTTAGACGCGGACGCTATTAGGCGCCTGGACGTTTAGGCGCCGCAACTTTAGGCGCGAGACAGTTAGGCGCCACATCAAAGAAATTCACATTATTCTTGATTTAAAAATTTTTTGTTACTTAATTATTGCTGTCATTGATGTTGAAGAAAAATTCAAACCTTTATAAACAATATACCGTCTGTTCTATAAAAAGGCCCCGCCTTCTAGCTACTTTATTATTTATTTTAGACCCAATAAACCTTATATCAAATCAAATGGCACATAAAACCTACATTTTAAAACTATCAAAAATTTTTATCTTCAATTGTTTCAGAGTGGTGACGTTACGTGCAATTTTTTTAAATGACACTGTATATATTTTTTGACATTTTCTGGTAGAGGTTTTTTTTCTCTTTTCAACAATATAAATACTTTATGCCCTTACATAAGAAAATTTTCGAGAAAAATTAAAAAACTTTTTTATCGGTGGGAGGCCACCATACAAAACTATAAACAAAAGTGTAACTCAGAAAAACAAAACAATAAACACTTTAGATTATTTTGAAATCTGACAGTTAAAGCATTTGGCTACTATTTGTTTTGCACGTGACGTCACCACTCTGAAACAATTAAAGATAATAAATTTTTGATAGTGTTAAAATGTAGGTTTTTATGTGCCATTTGATTTGATATAAGGTTTATTGGGTCTAAAATAAATAATAAAGTAGCTAGAAGGCGGGGCCTTTTTTATAGAACAGACTGTATATTCAGCTTTTTACGAGCCTTCTTCAGTGTGTTCAGTGTTCAGTGTAAAGTTGTACAAATTTACATATTGAATTCACATTTTATCGATTATGAACAATTAGTTATTTACTTTTTGTATATGGATAGTTTAACGTAGTGAAATTATATGGTGTGTATAATTCCAACACGTTAAACTACCCATATACAAAATGTAAATAACTCATTTTTCATAATCGATACAATGTAAATTAAATATGTAAATTTGTAAAACTTTAACACTGAAGATGGCTCGTAAAAGCGCCAAATACATATTGTTTATGAAGGTTTTAATTTTTCTTCAACATTAATTACTGTAATAATTACCCAACAAAAAATTTTGAAATCAAGAATAATGTGAATTTCTTTCATGTGGCGCCGAACTGTCACCGCTCCTAAAGTGGCGGCGCCTAAACGTCCAAGCGCCTAATAGCGTCCGCGTCTAAAGCGCTCGCGCCTAAAAGTGCGGGCCTAAAGATGCGCGACTAAAGAATCGCGCCTAAACGTCCTAGACCGTTAACAGAGGGCTAAGAGCGTTACATGGCGCCCGAGCAAGCAACCTGAGCTCAGATATACATAGTAGGGTGGGCCGATTTTGGTGGTTTTCGAAAATAAGAATGTGCAACTTCCAAAAAGTTGCAAAAACGAAAAACAAGGTTTTTTTTATTTGATGAAAAAAAATTTTTTTTTGTTTTGAACTGCCACAATGACAGTTGATTTTCGAATTTTAAATTTTGTGAATTTCAAATTCTGCAAATTCGAAACTTCTTCAGAACATAAAAGTCAACATTTGTTGTTAAATGATATATTCCGTATTTTTACTTTTTCAACTGCCACAAGGGCACTAAAATTTCAAGGCTAACATTTTAATATTTGCATATGAAAAAAATGTGCGAGAAAAAATACTGAAACGTTTTCTTTATATAGTTTTTTCTATATATTCATGTTTTAAACTGCCACATCAACGATATTTCTGGGCAGAACGGCGTTGACGGAGTGTTAATTTATCACATAATTTATTAACCAACGCAACTAAAGTTGTTGCCAAAAAAATTGTTGAAATTTGGGATAAAGCTTCGATTCCCACTGTACTTCAGTGTACTATTATTAAACGTTTAACAAGCTATCGTCTCAAAATAAGGAATTTATTAAAACCTTATAAACAACGAAATAAAGTCATAAGTTGTCAAAAGCAGCTACAGGATTTCAGAATAAAATCCAAAATCCTATTTGATGTGGCTGCCTGTAAATATTCAGACTTCAATACGTGTGTCTGCGATAAAGTATTCATCAAAGTTCCACAAGCAGAACGTACTTTTCTATTAGATCAAAGGACCGTAAGGAAAATGTTGATTAGTTCCGTGGATGTAAAAACAACTAAAATGAATCAGAAGCGGATTGATAGAAAAGAATTGTTGAAAGCAAGAAGCGAATTAGATGACATCGTGAAATCTAGGTTACAAGTGAAAAAAGATTTAGAGAGAGTGGAAAGATCCCAGCAAGAGCCCAGTACTTCTCAACAGGTTTCTACCGTATCTCAAGGATGTTCAGAAATTCAACGAAAGATGTGATTGATCCAGTGATATTGCGAAATAGTTATTTCGCACATCCTGAAAGTGTCCTGCTTGGAATGCTAGGGAACGCAAGAGAACATATTCGAGAGCTTGCTGTGCGTCGAATTTTCAAAGCTCAGAATTGTAACAAACAGCAATCACGACGAAAATTTGAAGTTCAAAATTCGCTGAATATGGGCGCTTCCAGTTATATGGACTTGATTGATTGGAGTACTTCTGTTATAACAGAACCGCCATTAACAATAGGGTTACCGGAAGAAGTTTTAAATGGCATCGTGAAAAATCCGGCTACATCAATGCTGTCTTCTGAAATAAAATCGTATCCATGTCACACGCAAGCGGTTGAACGGGCTGTTAAAATTGGGACGGAAGCTTCAGCTGCAGTTTGTGGTGGTGGCAACAGAGATGGTGTAATAAGGGCAAAATTGGAATCACGTGGAATCATGCCTTCTTTTGGATCCAAGCAAGATTATAAATTAGATAAAATGTTAATTGTTCAAAAAAAATTTTCATAATATACCTATTTTTTAAGTTATCTTTGTAAAATAATATCACCTATTATTATGTTAGATGTCAAAATATTTTCGTTTTCCATTTTGTAAAACTTATGAATTCATTTTATAATAAATATTAACTTGATCTTACTTGAATAATATTTTTTCAACACTTCTGTTTGACAGAAAAAAAATATGTAAATTAAAATTTCAAAAAATGTCTTTGTGGCAGTTCACATTGCAAAAATAGGAAAAAAACCATTAAAGAAAATTGTTTCTTTTTAAGTAATTGAACTTTTAATTACATGCACATTATGAAAATTTGAATTTTTGAAAATCAAAAATTTAGTGTCATTGTGGCAGTTCTAAAAATTGAAATATCAACTTTTTTTTCTAATGAAATATTTTTCCTCTCTTATTTCACAACTTTTTTTAACATGCAGACACAAGTACTAACAAATTTTCAAATTATCTATATAAATCGGCCCACCTTAATACATAGAGATTAGCAAACACCCGCCGGAAGCTCCAGAACTAGAATTTGCCATCCGGGACCTGAAAAATATTTGTTTAAAATTTGGTTATTTGAATACTACAGATTTTCTATACAAACTCTGTTCGCAGATTTAAAATGGTGGACCAAGAAAGGGACGACAGCACACCAGTGGGCCCCCCGAAAGTAAAAGTGGGGTGGATCTACAATCTCAAAGCAGAGGACCTCCGAGGACTCGCGACCGCAGTGGGGCTAGAAGCAGAAGGTACTGTACAACAATTGAGACAGAGAATCTCAAGACATTTAAAAGGAGATCAAGGGAATTGGAATACACAAGAGGATACACAAAGCGAACGTCAAGTAGAAGTAGAACAGGACGACCACCGGGAGAGTCAGGAAATAGAGCAAGGTCCAGATCCACCGAGACTTAATAATGCCCAGATATGTAATAGCATTAGAAAATGGGGCCTAAAGTTTGACGGTTCCTCGGACCCCATTCCCTTTCTAGAAAGGATCGAAGAACTATCGACGTGTTACCAGTTCCGAGAAGAGGAAGTTCTAACCGCGTTGCCCGAGCTCTTTAACCCTGTAGTACTGGCGCGTTCTTTTGTGACACGGTTGCTGGCGCTGGGTTTCACAGACCCAAAGGATATATTATTGATTTTTTAAACAATGATTATGCAATAATTGTTCATTGTCAATATACATCATAGCTATAAGTTATTTAGATATTTTAAGTAGAAAACGAACGCATTTATTTTATTTTTTTTCCAAATTATACAGCAAAAATTACAATCATGAGTTATCTTGCTATACTGTAATATTGAAAATGTAAATAAATATTTATTTTAGTTAACGCAAATACATAGTAAAAAAACAAACATAATTAAAAGGTAGAAACACAATACTATCGTTCTTCATTTTTTAAAAATTTCATAGCACAATCTGGGAATAAAAATTTAGCGTGTGATAAACATACAAATTTCTTACAATTTGCACAATAATATAGCGTCTTGCTGTCTTTCTTTCAAAATTGGCATCTTTTTCTGGTTCCTCCAGCAATTGGTTCAATAGGAGTTGATGTCCCAGTTACTTCCTGTAGTCTTCGTGTCAACGGCCGCGGTAAATTTGTTAGAGCCGACCTTCTTCTAATATGTTCTTCACTTAGAGCTAACTCAAGAGCCCTTAGGTAGGATCTTCTTGGAGTATTGTCTGTAGGATTATTTGCCGAATATATTATTTGAGAATTTATTCCAGCGATGTTCAACAAAGAATAAAAAATCACCATCGGCCATCGGCGAGTGTTCCTGGCCACATTGTACGAAGCACATAGCTGGTCCACCGTATCCACTCCACTCTTGGTGGAGTTATAAATCGTAATTATATCTGGCTTGTGTTGTTCCCCAGTAGTTTCATCTATTGCATCATCATAATGCATAGTCGATACCATAACCACATTCTTTCCTTTTTTAGGAACGTTGTCTTTTCTTGGAATCCAAACACGCTCGATGTTATTGGGAGAGTTTTGGTGTTAACAAATTCACTAGGCAATTTCTCTTGTTGTTTCGAACGATTCCAACATAAGTAAGATTATGATTTTTCAAAAGGTTATCCACAAGAGCAAATGAAGTAAACCAATTATCGTACGTTATATTTCGCCCAGTACCGGATATTTCTGAAATCAAGTGTTCGACTACGCTAGCTGGATCGTTTTTTACATAGTATTGGCCTTCTGGTTGTTGCCCGACATAGACCTCCAAATTTGAAGTGTAAAAAGATTTAGAGTCGGCATGTGCAAATATTTTAATCCCATACTTAGCTGGCTTGCTGGGGATATATTGTCGAAATCCACACCTGCCTCGGAAGCCCTCAAGTTTTTCATCGATTGTTCCATACTGTGATATTGTATAACACTTTTTACAATTTTGCACAAAAATGTCAAAAACACTTCTTATAGGTGCTAGTTTGTCCACAGATCTACGTTCCTCCCTTGTTTGCAGATCATCAAATCGTATCACACCCAAAATAAACCGAAATCGCTCCTGAGACATAGTCAGCCAAAACATTTCCGTGCAAAGGATAGGCAGGGTATCCCAAAGTTCATCATTATTAAGTCTATTACTTTTTTGAACACCCGCTAGGTAAACCAATGATATAAAAGCTTTTATTTCCATTTGGCAGGTGGGCTTGGCAGATCTTGCGCGATTAAAATTTCCTGAGATACGGTATATGTACTTGTTAGTGTTTTCGACGATTATAGTGAAAATCGTACGACACTCATTAATGACCAATAGAAAAATTAGTTCACGAGCAGTAACCAAGACAACAAGAAAATTTCTTGGACATTTTTTGTAGGTAGATATTACTTCTTTTTAGGGTTTGTGTCGTTACGATTTTCTTACCGAATCTGCATTCGAGCATTAATTCATATCCGGAAATTAATTTTCGTGCATTCCAACAACGTTCTAATTTGCCCTCGCGTCCCGCTCAGGCAAATTAATACGACGTTGTTGGAACGCACTCAAAAAATTTCCGGAAAGAATTAATGCTCTTATGAGATTATATGTGATTATATCATCCGTAAAAAACAAACTCCAACATTCTACGGGCGTCTTTGCCTGCTTGGCTATCGCTCTGACACCTGGGAGGCGTATAACGATGTTCTGTTTTCGGGTTCTAACATTTTTAGGTGTTCTATGCTTTTTACAAATAGTTGTACCATCTTTTGCAATAAATGAAGGAATCCTGGGTATTTTGCTGGGAGTTTCCTCCTCTTCCTCACTATATGCTTCCTGCTCAGTATCAGTATCAACATCTCTCGGTTCAACAGAATCAATTTCATCAGTGTCCGATTCATCGACTTCTTCTTCGCAATCTGTAACAACTTCTTTCAACAAGCGTTGTAAGCGTGCTTGTTCCGCTTTATAACTCATGATCTAAATAACAATAAATAATTTACAAACAAATTTACTAATATTTGGATTCTGGTACTTACAATACGCGAAAATTGATTTCTACAACACTGTGAACTTGCTATAAAAAACTATCGTGAGTAGTGGCGCCAGGTCTCTGAGACTTCAAAGGCACGTCAAAATAATACGAACAACAATAACACCCTCCCCTACTGCGCAATGAGTACTAAACTCATATTTAGGAAGATACCGTAAAGGCGGTTGCATAGTCTACATCAAATATTTTATAGGGGGGAAATTAAATCCGGCAAGTCTGTTAGACCCAGCGCCAGTACTGCAGGGTTAAGGGAAAGGCATTGCTGTGGATTAGGAACAACAAACAAAAATGGAGAAATTGGGACAATTTTGTGACCGCTTTCCACAATCAATACTTACCCCTGCGCTTTCAATTCCGGATGGCCGAAGAGATCAGGAACCGGACACAGGGCCAGAAGGAATCCGTAACCGACTTCGTCACCGCCCTCCAGACGCTGCTACGCAGGTTCGGAGTTACTAGAGAGCAGGATCAGCTGGAACGTATCTACGAAAACCTTCGCCCGGAATACAAACTTTATGTACGCCTGAAGGATTTTCGCAAACTAGATGAGCTGGTGCAAATGGCGGAAGAGTTCGAAGCCCTCCAGTTGGAGCAATCCTCCTTCCAACCACCCCCGACAGCCAGTCAAGCTTACATGGCGGAGACGGCGTACCAACCTGGAAAATCCAAGGTAGTCTTTACCCAGAGTTTTAAGGCACTCGTAGTTTCGTCTATACAAACCCCAGAAGTCAACCAACGGGTACCTGCAGCTCCCAAGTCCCCTACTCCCTCAACCAGCACCGCATACAGCCGCCCGAGAACTGCTGGAAGTGTGGACAACGGGACCACCGAAGATTTCAGTGCCAACGACCTCCAAAACTCTTTTGCTCTTGGTGTGGCAAAATAGGTACACTAACGAGGGACTGCCCCTGTAGAAGGTCGGAAAACGCTTCCGGCCGTCGAGACATGTGAGGCATGCTCGACACCAGAAGGCCAGGGCCTCTTCTCGTCAAATCCAGCACCCTGAGTGGTCCAGATGGCTTCAACGGGTCCGAAACTTCTACAGCCGGGTCCCGAACCCTTCGTCCCAAGTATCTACCATCGATGTCCGGTTGTTCCTGCCAATAGTCATTAGGGGAAGGCTATTCAACGCCCTAGTCGACACAGGTGCCGCCAAATCATATATGGGAAAAGCCCTCCAGAGGTTCCTTAAACAACAAGGAGTTATCAATAAACAGCACTGTCCGACCCGCATCCAGTTGGCAGACGGCCAAATAATTACCACCCAAGGGCAGTACGAACTCACCATTTTTATCCAGGACGACCCATATCTCCTGCAGGCTCGCGTCGTGGATACCCTCTCCAGCGATGTGATTTTGGGACTCGACTTCCTTACCCGATACCAAGCGGTTATTCATCCCGCCTCCCAGGTGATGACACTAGGTCAAACGGAAGTCGTTCTGAACTCGCGACAAGATCCCGAAGGTATGGCAAGCATTAAGCCCTTGACCACTACGCAGTCTGAACAACTAGAAGAGTTCTTAAAGGAAGAATTGGGAAAGTTCCCTGATACTGGTGGCCCTACGACACTAGTGGAACACCGGATTTCCCTGAAGGAGGGCGTGGGGCCCATCAAACAGCGGTACTACCCACGTAACCCGGCGATGCAAGCCATCATTGACGAAGAGGTCGACAAAATGTTGGCAGAAGGAATCATCGAGCCGTCCAACAGCTCGTTTAGCTCCCCGGTGGTTTTGGTGAAGAAACCTTCAGGTCAATACCGGTTCTGCATCGATTTTAGGAAGGTGAACGAGGCTACCTGTTCCGACGCCTATCCTCTACCCTTCATTGATGGCATCCTCAACAAGCTTCGTGGGGCCAGGTATATAAGTACCATTGATTTGAAGCATGGGTATTGGCAAATCCCGCTTGCCATGGAAAGCCGCCCCATATCCGCCTTCACCGTCCCCGGGAGGAGATTGTACCAATTCAAGGTCCTACCCTTCGGCCTTCAGACGGCGCCGGCCACATTCCAGCGGGTTTTAGATAAGATCATTAGTCCAGAGCTCGAGCCACACGCGTTCTGCTATCTCGACGACATCATAGTCGTCAGCCGGACGTTCCAGGATCATCTAAAGCACCTGCAGGAAGTATTCCAAAAACTACTGACCGCCGGCCTTCAACTTTACCCAGAGAAGTGTAATTTCTGCCAGCCAGAATTGAAGTACCTGGGGCACGTCGTCAACAAAAACGAAACACAAACTGATCCGAAGAAGGTGGAGGCCATCCTGAAGATGAACAACCCTCAGACACCAAAGGCTGTACGGCGCTTCCTAGGTATGGCTTCCTGGTATAGGAAATTTATTCCCGGGTTCGCCCGAATAGCGTCCCCCCTAAATGAACTCCTCCGGAAAGGTGTCAAATTTAAATGGACGGAGAGCCAACAAGAAGCCCTGGACGGCCTGAAGAGAGCCCTAACTTCAGCCCCGATTCTTGCATGCCCGGATTTCTCCGTTCCGTTTACCTTACAGACAGACGCTAGCACCACCGGACTGGGAGCGGTCCTCACGCAAGTCTTGGAGAATCAAAAAAGGGTCATCGCCTACGCTAGTCGATCCTTGACTCCAGCAGAAACAAAATATTCCGCCACCGAGTTGGAATGCCTTGCAGTGCTCTTTGCAGTAAAAAACTTCAAAGGCTATATCGAAGGCTACCACTTCAAGGTGGTGACCGACCACCGTAGCTTAAAGTGGCTTCGAAACCTCCCGAACCCTTCAGCCCGGCTAGCCAGGTGGGCCCTGGAGCTTTAACAGTACGACTTTGAAATCCAGTAACATTGTAACACTAAATAATCTTAAAAATGAAATTAAGCTAGGAGTAAAGATAGCTTCGCGTTTCTAATAAAGTACATAAATTTTCAACTAAACAAAATATTACCGGCAATCGAATTCGAAGGGCAAGCGTATGCAACTCCAGCGTTTTGTGATTATTACAAGCGAATGCGCTACAGAACACTTCTTGTGTCCGTGCGTTCCGGTCTGCCTTAAATAGAACCTTACAATAGATATAATTATTAACTCCCAGGCAGGACGCAATTGACTGGACCAAGTACACACAACGCCCACACCACAATACAGATGCGCATGCGCAGCTCCATCTCTAGATCTTCCACATGGGAGAGCAGTGGGTGGGCGGGGCACCCTGCAATCTTTTATTCATTAGTAAATATTTAACTTGAAATTAACTTCAAACGTGAATCACGCCATGGAAATTTTCACTCACGTTAACGTCCCGATTTTAAAATATTAGTCACGTTCACGATGTGACCGGCCGTGACCTGACTGTTTTCACGTCGCGGGCCCATTTCTACTCCCACGTATGCAGGTTGTACACCTTATTCTTCGTGTCGTCAAACCACAAGCTCTTCTTCATTTTCCTTCTTTGCTATAAACTCCTTTACTTCATACATATGTCTGTCTAGGACAAGACTAACCATCAAATCTACAAAACGTCTTTGCTCTACGGTTCCGTCTAGAATTAGTCGACAAACAGCTGCACCATTTTTGTACACTTTTGTCTTTTTATCCAGCTCATCGTCACTACACCCGTTACGTTCGAAATCGTATACGACTTCGCGTGACGCATCGAAAGCTAAATCTTCTAACGAACTCACTACTCGTTCAACAGCACTAGGTACGTCTTTTGCTGCTGGTCGAGCGGCCTTAGCATAACACATCCACATGACTAAACATCCAGCTGCCGACTAAGTTCTTCAACTTCTACGTCACACGTTACCATACTACTAACGAACGTTAGCACTTCCAGCATACCTACACGCAGTCTTTTCAGATTTCTCCTTCAACTGTTCCAGCGCAGACCTTATATTGGATACAGAGTTCCCAGGAACATTTACTACTTCCTTCACTATTTCTTTTAGAAACTGACAAAGTTCAACGATTTTAATAGTGCGAAGCGCAGTTCAATGAGCTTCTGCAAACGCCACAGTTCCTTTAAAGTTTCTTTCGCTAAACCTACGCAAACCCTACAGTCACGTACTTAGAACTTGAATTGTTTAATTTGTACGTCCTACTATTCAGAAGTGCCGGACAGAACAGTGGTTGCGGTTTTATACACGTATCACTAGCGGCCACCTCCCCTTTCTTACTCTGAACTATTTCGATAGCTTCATATAAGGCTTACATTTCTGCACGACTATCGGATGCTACTACCCTTGCGCTTCTTTGCGCTTTTATTTTCACATTTCTAAGGTTACATATGGTGGGAGTTAGCCATGGTCTTGGATTGGTCTTGCCCTTAAAAGTGGTTTGGTCGTGAAAGTGGGGGGGGAGGTTCTAGAACTGTCTACTTTACTCTACTATCTATATAACTAGTACCTATATTATGTTAGGGTAAATTAAGTAAGTCTGGGATTATGCATAATAATCGGTAATTCTTTATAACTACTGCCGGTTAATATACATAATCTACAAAATCATTATGAATATTACCCGACTATTGTAGGTACATATTAACCAATTTATAATATTTATAATTACATCTTCACTACTAAACACTGTTTTAACTGGCTAGAACGTTTTTGGTAAAATTTTAATTGAAAACAATTTTGCCAACACATATTGTCAACTATTTGTGTTAGAGTTGTTAACAAACTTTTCAAGGTTAACAATTTAATGTATAATACAGAGTGATCATAAAAGCATATTTATGTTTTCATGAGCAGGAATCAAAATTCGTTTCTAGGTTACAAAAATTGTGAGAGAAGCATCATATTTACTCCCTAGGGGTATTATTTACATTACACAGTTTTTACCTTCTTGTAATTTCAGCTCTTCTGTTGTTATATGGCTTTAAATCACTCGGGACACTTTAGGTGCGTTTCTTCTGTATCTCCTTTAAATTGTTGAACACGTTTGGATGCAATTACCAGATTTTTTTTCAAGGAAAGAAACTTAATCATATAAGCTTAAGTTATCCTCAAACGTTTCACTTAAGTTTGAATGCGAGAGTGTATCTGCAATTATTAAATTTTTGTCTGGTCTATAAATTAAATCAATTAGGTATTTTTCAAACGATAAAAGCATTCATCGTATTCTAGGTAGGCCACGAGTTTAATGGTTTTTCCTACTTTGGTGTAGAAGATACTCATTTTGAGCATGTATGAAATAACGACTTTCTGCACTCTTATGTCAACACTTTCTGCATTCTAATGTTAAGTAATAATTAACACTCAAAGTGCCTGATAAATCATCAATTTTATGTTGTGGATTCCCCTAATTTCTTTATTTCAAAATGTTTCTATTTCTAGTAGCCTATTGTCAAAACAAATCTAAAATTAAACTGTATTTTGCTTGTAAATAATTATGCAGCACATTATATATGTCAGAACAAAGGGGTAGTTCAGGGCGTGACCACTTACAGTTTACTCATTAAGTCAGATTATCACAGTTTATTGGTTGAAAAATAAAATAACTAATAAATACCCAGCAATGGTGAAGCGAATATAACTAATAATATGGGTTGAAACGGTAATGGTCCGGCGCCCGCAACTCCGTCCAACTACTTTGCTTTTCTATACCAGAATGCCCTCATTACAGCAACGCAACGTATTCCCAGATTTATTTGGGTCTTACAGGCGCCGTTCCATTCGACAGGAAATTGCCTAACGCGTTCCTTCTACGAACTCATTAAACTAAACAGTTCAAATGAACCATAACAGAACTACAAAACATAACTCATAGGCGGAGACATTAGTCCAAATATCTTCGGCGCCGACACGGCCATTCTGACACGTGCACGTCCACGGATACTAAAGTCCTTCAACTGTACGAAAATAAATTAATTCCTTAACCGCTCGTTCATCCTGATCAACAATTAAACTACAAATCAATCATCGACTTTCACAATTTTGAAAAAAACAAATCAAGCTCTTTAGGTAGTACATACCAAAATGCTCTTTCGAATAAAGTACACTATTTGACTGTGCCTATCAAGCTCAATTTCCGATATTAAACTAATCGGGATCAACTACTACATACGGGTTTTCCGATTAAACCGTTAATCTGGATCAACTACTACACACCGGTCTTCCGATTAAATTGTTAATTGGGATCAACAAACTACCAAACAGGTCTTTCAATTAAACTCCTCATTGGGCTCAACTACCAAACCGGTCTTCCGAATAAACTTCTAATCGGGTTCAACACCTTCCGATTAAACTCTGAATCGGGATCGACTCATCTGACCAAGTTACATCTCTAGTCAGGATCGACTTGAACACTTCATCTGACCAAGTTTTATACCTTGTCAGAATCGACTAAAAACAATGACAATTCATCTCTACATAATTCGAATAAAGATCAAATTAATCATACGTTTTTCTAATCATACATTTTTCTCCTCCGACATGGGCCATCTTCCTCCGAATCAACTAAAATTTCGCCTTGTCCTCGGGGACACTAATCGGCTGATCGGAAGCAAACTGAAATGTTGAAGGAACCTCGGTACCGGCGGTCAAGCTTGATAGGATTCGTTCTTTATTTTTACGGAATACACTATCACCAATCACAAATGGCTTTATTTGTGTCTTTCCAGCAGTCTTACGGATTGCATCACGTTATGCTAAACGCTCAATATTTTCACTAGCAAGGTGTCTAATTTCAGCCAAATTCGTATGCTCGTCATCGCCAATTAAATAACAAATTTTTGTGTAACTCTAAGGATCGTATTGGAACATCAAACAACAATTCAGCGGGGCTTATGTAAGATACAGAATATTTTATTGAAAATTAAGTACATAAAATAACAAAAGACAAGCGGAACATGACTACACATCATGCACGTATCGTGTTTCTACGCATACTGCCAAGCAACGCGTGCGCACTCAGGCCACAGCCGAAGATCTTACATGCGGCTATCCTGCGTAGGGGCTGCCCTCAGACCCAACGATCATTTATCTGAAATCATACAAAGCAACGAAAATCAACATGAACCGAATTCTTATGGACAGCAACTTTCATTCTGTTTACATCTTAAAATCATTCGTACATTCGGCCTAGTAAACTGAAACCTTATAAATTTGATCTTTATTGTTTTTCTTATTAGTCATATGCTTACACTCGAATAGCAAACAGTCCAAACAGCCTCGAAAACTATTTTCATTGTGTCAGCGTCTCGTGACCTTCAAGCTTAGGTGCAACCCCAATCGTAAATAAGCCACACTGACCTTCCTCACCATCTCAACCACAACATTTGCTCTGTAGTCCTTTTCAATCCCCTGTATCAGAGATTTACCTACTCTGAACACCTTTGCATTTCAAAGATTTACTTACTCTACTTGTCTTTGCATTTCAGAGATTAACTTACTCTACATGCCTTTGAATTTTAGAGATTTACTTACTCTACATGCCTTCGCATTTCAGAGATTTACTTACTCTACATGCCTTCGGCCTTAACTATGCCTACGTACAACTCTAATAGTAGACAGACATCATCTGCCTCGAACTACTTTTGTCATCATCGTCACGTCTCGTGGCCTTAACTATGCCTACGTACAACCCTAATAGTTGACAGACATAATCTGCCTCGAACTACTATTGTCATCATTGTCACGTCTCGTGGCCTTCATAGTACTACACACTTTCAATACTTCAATACTTTCATACAATTTTCACGGTTTCAAATGTGTGTTGTTGCTCGACCATCCAACAACAGTTCATATCCCGCCGCGTTAATCTAGTCGAAGGTTCTACGATCCTAGCATAGTCTTTCACGAACTTACGAAAGGAACCGGCTAATCCGAGAAACTGACGCCGTTTAATCACCAACGTTGCAACATCAGTCTTTCCCAAGTTTGCCATACCGGTTGAAATTCTATCTTCAAAGTCCTTCACTAGACTTTCACACTTTGATTTGTCAACACCACAAAGATTACCACAAGTTATTTCCCATCCAACGTCCCTCGTAACTTCAAAACAGTCAAAATCAGGAGTTGTTTTTAACTCGTCTAAACGTCGGACATAAATCTTGTCGGCAGCCTTTATTAATATAACATTCGGTAATTTTAGGAAATCGTCGCCACCAATGATGCAATCGTGCATTAATTCGTCATCGTTCATAATGGCCACGCGCAATGGTACTCGCGTCGCCCACGGGCACGTTTATTTTATTTGTACAGTTCCTGCGCTTGTAACGCACTTTCCGGTGAATCCCCTCAGCACTAAATTGTCTCTTTCCAACTGCACTACTAGCATATTTGCGACATGTTTACGAATTATGGCGACCGAACTTCCAGCATCTATTAAGCATTTCACTATTTTATCATTTAGCACTACTGTCTTTTCGAAAGGATTTTTATTTCGTTCAGTGGTTTTTATAACTTGATTTACGTCACGTTTAAGCTTTCTGTACACGCAACTCCTTCTTAAACGGGCATTTAGTTGGCACGTTCCCCAAACGCCTACAGTCAAAACATCCTACTTTTGGTTTTGGGCACGCCATAACACAATGAGGGCCCCTGCAATTGTAACATTGCATGCCTTTCGGAGTGTCATCCTGTGTGATAGAAGTAGAAGTTTTTTCTGAATTTTTAACTGGCAAATATGGAATCTTTCTGCTAGTTTCCGGCAGACACCCCAGTGTGCTGAGATATGCGTATAGTTTAGCTGTGTCAATAAATCGTGAAGATCTTGCTGATAGGGCAACATTTTCATCTGAAATACCTCCGATGACTGCATCTAGTAAGTAAACCTCTGGTATTTCTAAGGTCAACATCTTCAGTTTCTCCAACTTTGTAAAACAATACTCGCTTAAATCTTGCCCTGCCTGGGCCTCATATAACGCGGCATCTTTTAACAACTTTGCGAACGGCAGCGGCTTGTGAAACTGCCTCACTAGTAGAGATTTTATTTCACACCAGTTTGTTCCCAACTGATTCTGCCTGTCATACCAACGCCTTGCCATTCCCTTTAACCTTGTTGCCACTAATTTTACGACGCAGTTGTCGTTCTACTTATAGCACTTTGCTAGTTCATCAACTCTACGAACCCACACATCGATTGACTAATTCGACTGCGGATCAAATGTCGGAATAACATTTTGATCGGTACTATGGTCAGTAAACTGTCCTTTGTTTTCAATGAGCTTCAGACGCTTTTCCACCTTTCTCAACCTCTTCAATTCTCTTCTAGCGACTTCTTCTTCGTTCGATGAGCTGGAATCGGAGGAAGTAGAACTCGAAGACGATGA
This sequence comes from Agriotes lineatus, assembly GCA_940337035.1. Classification (NCBI taxonomy): domain Eukaryota; kingdom Metazoa; phylum Arthropoda; class Insecta; order Coleoptera; family Elateridae; genus Agriotes; species Agriotes lineatus. The sequence continues at coordinate 16,370 of CALNHX010013410.1, forward strand.
CTGACCTTTGTCTTTACGACGCACTGGCCGCTCCCTGATATGGCGTCTTTTACGCTTCGACTTCTTTGTTTTTGGATTGACCATTTTTTTCAAAATGTACACACTTATTCACTTTTTGTTGTTATGGGCACTTGCGGAGTATTATTCCACTTCTGATATGTAAGATACAGAATATTTTATTGAAAATTAAGTACATAAAATAACAAACGACAAGTGGAACATGTCTACACATCATGCACGTATCGTGTTCCTACGCATACTGTCAAGCAACGCGTGCGCACTCAGGCCACAGCCGAAGATCTTACACTAAACCCCGTAACTGACTGCTTTGTACTGTTCAAAGTCAACGGGACCTCACCTAAACTATTTTGCCAGCTTTTATCACTTACAGTTTCCATAGCAGTGAGTACGTTTTTTTTTCAAAGTTTGCATTACTCGCTCTACTTGACCATTTGCACGACTACTGCCATGAGCACTAAAATGTACTTCTATGTTGTAATTGGAACAAAAGCTTCGAATCAGAACAGCATTTATATTGATCACAAATAATTCTACAAGGTGCTCGAAAAAGGTAAGTGCATTCTTTCATACAATTTACAGCGCTTTCCGTCGCAACGTATCAATACGTTGCAGAACAATGAACTTGGTAACAGCGTCAATTGTAATTAAAACGGATTCTTTAGTATCGCTTTTCCCTGTTCGTGTTCCAGAAATATCAATATGTACAGTGTGCCACGGCCGATTTTTTTTTTTTTAGAATGGAATGCATCTGAATTTGGGATTGTCTTGATTTATTTGCAGATATCTTACATATCAAACAATTATCGACAGAT